>JNBS01000649.1:0-16327 GCA_002081575.1 Thraustotheca clavata | reverse complement strand
TCTACAATACCATATCAAATCCAGCTTAAAATTGAGTAGTGGGTGTCAAAATTGCCCTTTAAACAAGATCACCGTTTATGTGAGTACTTATAATAAACTTAATGCAATACAGCCGTGGGATGGAGACACTAACTATTATACAGATTTTTATAAGCAAGAATACAAATATATCGACGGACATCAATTCATGTACAGCAATTGGTGGTGAGGTCAAGCCTATTTTCCATGGTCAACCAACCTTGAAAAATACTGCGTGTGTTCTGGTAGCAACTTCAAACACTACTGTACCACCAACACGTAATATCTTTCCCTTTATTAATCGTGTAGAAATCACAACCCCAAGTTCGTCATGCATGAACAAACTCTATATCTTCTTTTACTACTATCTTTTTAGCTACCGGCCTTATTATTGCTGTTGTGCTGGGTATAGTAATTGTTGTTGGTATAGCTATTGCAATGTACATTTTTATTCGACGCAAAGACAAACAAAGACAACAAAATGAACAAAAAGCACAAAATCTAATCAAAGAAAAGAAAAGTGCGATTCATGGAGAAAAAATTGCCAACGATAGAAATTCGTCAATACGAACAGAAACAGAGCCTACTCAAAACACTGGCGCTGAACACGGCAGAAGAATGTCATTTCATATTGATGTTAAAAATTCGGTTGAATTGGATGTTTCTCTACTTCGCAATCACCGACTTAAACTTTCCAATTTAGTTGTTCTCGGCAATAAACCTTTAGCTTCTGGTGCTTTCGGTGAAGTTTGGCGTGGAACTTACGGTGGCCAGCAAGTCGCTATTAAAGCTTAAAAAGCCGCGAAGCACGTCATGTTCAAAAGTTTGTTGAAGAAATATATCTTATATGACAGTAGGGCTATATTATCTTTATCTAATTCTTATGTTGCTGTAGAGTTGATAGTGAGTATATTGTCAAATTTATTGGTGCAAGTTGGACAAAACCTATTGAAATCGAATGCGTCGTTGAATACATGGACATGGGTGATCTTCGTAGCTATTTGGTCAACCGATCTCCAAGTCAATTCACTTGGGATCAAAAATATCAAAGTATTGTCAGCATTGTACATGGTCTCTTGTATTTGCACACGTATAAAGTTCCTATCATTCATCGTGATTTAAAATCTCGAAATGTGTAATGGATAGTAGGAAAGGCATTAAGCTCACTGACTTTGGCATCTCACGTGTAGCTGAACAAGGTGATTTGATGAAAAGTTGTATTGGCACATATCAATGGATGGCTCCAGAAGTCATTGCTGGAACTAATTATTCTGCCCTAGCAGATATCTATTCATTTGGTATCAATTTGTCCAAATTTTGTACACACCAAGTGCCTTATGCAGATTTACACCACCCTCAAACCGGAAAGTTAATGGCACAACATTATTTGTTGAATGAAGTCCGTGAAGGACGTTTACATCCCTCGTTTGATGGGGAAAATGTACCAACTTGGGTGAAAAAAGTAGCAATGCAATGTTTGAAATTAAAGGAGAATGAACGCCCCACAGCTCTAGAATTGGCATCAACTTTACACCAAATCAAACCATAACTTAATCCTTCTAGCAGCATTGTTTATTTTAAATAAGGTATAATGCAATGCTAGTTGTAATCACTGCTTATATACATAAAACATTACTTTCAAGTGGTTTGATCATACAACTTACAGTTTAAACCTTAAACTTTGCTATGAATCAATGACTTAATTAGTTTCTTGTAATATAATCCAAAATCTGTTTATTCACTTCATTTAAATCTAATGAGTAAAACACAATATACAATTGTCATCATTCAAACAAGCATGAAATAACAAGAGCTTTTTTCGCACCCGAATATTGTCATTTGTACTTGAGCATGGAAGAGAAGTGGCGCATATTAGAGGTCTACAAGTCATGTAATGGCTCTCAATGCATGTGTAGACGCAAGTAGCTGCGAATGCAGCGATGTGTGTAGGTTGGAAGGATGTTGGACCAATGCTGAAGGAAAAACTTGAGAATAAATGTAATTCTTGTTGATTTTCATGCTTAATGCTTGCTTAGCTCAAACGCTTCCTTTGCATTTGATTGTTCTTGTGCATGGAAATAATGGCCAACCTTCTGACTTTGATGTGATTGCAGGATTACTTCCTAAAAGCTTAAACAACGTTGTTGTGTTGCAGAGTGAATGGAATCAAAAGAAAAAAACAAGAAGAGGAATTAAACAATGTGGAAAAACTTTAGCAATGGAAATTATACTTTGGCTGCTTTCGTTTGTTCAAGATACAAATGCCCATCAATTTTCAATTGTTGGACATTCTTTAGGTGGACTTATTGCTCGAGCATGTCTTCCTTTTATTCAATTTACATTGAATGAACTTCATATTGTACCAATATCTTTTATGACATTATGTACACCACATTTGGGTGTTCAAAAGCCTGGAAAAAGTCTAACTGAGGTACTACCACAGAAATACATTGCATTATGATAGAATTAGAGAATGACGAAATGGTTAATTCATCGTATATTAAAAACACAACGACTCTATGGTCAAGCTGGTCTTGATTTGCTTCTTTATACCGACAATAAAAAGCATCAAGTAGATGACCAATCAATACTAGAGCTCATGTGTGATCCAAGTTCGTAATCTTTACTAAAATCTCTCACGGTAAACTAGATTCTGAATACATAAAGTCTCTATCAACTTTCAAGTATCGTACAGCTATTGGGCTTGTATCTGGGGATCATTTAGTAGCTCATACATCCTCAACAATCTCTTTATCCAGTCCACCAAATCTTTCACCGACAAATACTTGGTCTTGGTCACTTCACCATGAAAACTTTCCAATGGATTATACAATTCACAACACTTTTCCTACATTTTCAAGCTCAACGAATGAGCTACCATCAACTCAAGGCTATCTATGTGATCCAAGGTACAATTAAAACTTGTTTTCATTGCATAAACCAAAGTGTAGCCGAAGAATCACGTTTCCAGTCGAAATGTTACGCGATTTGCAATCTCTCGAATGGCGTCGAGTACATATACATGTTCGAGCTCCTGTACGCCACCGACTAAAGCTTCATGACTGGCCTTTGGACCTTCGTCAAGTAAATAGTAGCTCAAGAGCATTTGTTCATCAAGTGACAGAAATTCTTGCCCAAGACCATAATTAACTTTTAAGTTTCGATGGCTAATGTGCAGTACAACGTCGCACTAACTCAACTCCAAGAACAATTGTTTGGGCTAACAAAACGAGGTAGCAAAGCTCAGGTTGCTAAGGTGCATGCAAAACTTGGTTTTCATTACAGCTTGGGAGGATATCTCACTGAAGCTATCGGACAATTTGAGAGTGAACTTGTCATAAGAAAAGAGCTTAAAGGTGTACATTCTTCTTTGTTGCCATTGCATTTAAGATCGTAGAAATGGTGGCGATGGAATCGTGTTTGAATAATTTAGGCACAATGCATTTAAAAGCCAAAAACCCTGAAGCTGCATTAAGTTGGTTAACACAAGCTTTAGACCTTGCAAAACAACGTGATCATGAACCTGCAGTGTGTCTTATTGAGTATAATCTATCTCTTGTGTATCAAGCTCTTGGAAGCTATGTGGATGCAACACTTTCAGCTACGTTTGTCTATAATACTGAAGTATATACAATTGACTGATTTGCACCTAAAAAGTTCTAGGCGAATATTGATCCTGCATTACGTGCTTCAGCACTAGAAGGTATCACAATATAGGTTCATTTAATGACTAGCAATTGTAGTCATGGCTTTGGCAGCCAAGCAGCTTGGAGATGTATCGTACTTTGAACTAATGCAAACTGCACTTGAAAAAGCTGTGGAATTGTCCAACAATGAACTTGTAGAATGGTATGCATTTGATTAGAATCGAATTGAATCACTCATAGTTGTGCTAACAACTTGGCACTTCATTACTTTGAAAAGAAAAGGTTTGCTGAAGCGATTAAATACTTTGAATCGACACTTGATATTGCTGCAAAAATACAAGATATGAAAAAGGAAGCAATTGCACATTACCATCTTGGTGTATTGTATGCTGAAAAAGGTGATGCAAAGACTGCTAATTCGCATTATCTTGTTAGCCTTGAGCAAGCCAAAGAAACTGGAGCATCTGAATTAGCTGCACTTATCCAAGTTAATATCGGACTGCAGCACTTGTATTCTGATGACCTATTTCTTGCTAAAGCAGAATTGAGTGTTGCGGTGCAAAAAGCCAATTTTGTTGCTAGCACAGTAACAGAAAGCTTTGCATTGACAGCTCTTGGACATGTAAACTTGATGGAATCCAAGTCTGAAGATGCTGAAAAGTTATTTGCAGCAGACTTGGCTCTTAGTCCAAATGATCGGATTACACAATTACGAGCTCAAAGCAATTTGGGACTAACTGCACTTATCCATGGTGAATTTGACAAAGCTTTTGATTATTTTCGATCTAATACAGTAAGACCTGTGCTTGAAATGATTTTCTGATCTTATTTAGCGCACAGCTACAATCTTGAGTAACAAGAAAGAATTAGCACGAGCCTATTATGGTATGGGGTTGGCTTCCAAGGAGAAAAAGCGTCGTGGACAGGTACTTGATACAAATTCAATGTTCTTCTGATGGTAAATAGTCGGTGTCTGCTGCAGATGAGCCAATTCAGCTCTTCATTCGTATGCGTGGTGTAGCTCATGAAGCCAATGAAGTTCACTTGGAAACTCTAGCTTTAAAGTATGTCCCATTCTCATAGTTAAAGTCTTCATTACCCATTCACCAGGGAAATGGTGTTTATGTATGACTTGACACTGGCATTTGAAAAAGCTGAGGAAGCGTGTGATGAACTAATTCTTCTGACAGAACCTTTGGATGAAGAACGATACCATCTCTTGGAGGCGTATAGATCTATGGTCAATGTCCTATCATCACAATTAAGTCTGCTTACCCAGCGAGGCAGTCGATTCCATGACACAATTAAAGTTTTGGTGATTAAACGTGAGAATGCAATTAATAAGTACAGACATCTGAGCGAACAAGGCGAAATTCACCATTTTCGACGCCAAGATGTTGATTTTGTCGCGACACGAAGTTAGAACTTACAAATGCTATCGTTTTGACAATAGCTTTTATTTTTCCCAAGAACCGCTAAAGTGAACACGAACCAGAAACATATAGATAACATCAGAGAAGATATTGGTCTTCAAATGTCTACTTGATAAGATGATAAGAAGTCATTTGAAATGATGATAATGGTGTTGATCTATACCAAGTGTTTCAAATGAAAAATGAAATATGTATTTTTGATTAAAATTCCATACCACTGAAATTCAATTCAACTAACGAACCAGCTTCAGGAATGTCACCCGTGAGAAGACAATAGCTGATTGCACCAAGACACCACATATGCACGACAGTACCATTCAATTTGGTTGAGGTCTATTCTAAAGCCATGTTAAAAGGAGTGCCACAACATAGCTTCAAAGTAGACTTTGCGTTAGTCGACAATCTAAAACCAGCACTATGGACTGATAGATAGTCCATCGCAGTGTTGAGGATGCCTTCCAATTTAATATCACGGCGAATAATATGTTTTGTATGGCAGACTTTGATGCCACTCAACAATAGCCAATTTGCTCAATATTCGATTGATTTTCATGTAGGAATACAAATTGCCATTTTCGGTATCGTTCATGACCAACGACAAATACTTTCCATCATCAACTTCATATTGAAAATCTTTCATTGTACGAGCAATTTACTTGATTGCGGCTCGTGTTTACTGACACTGTGATTTGCTAAAACAACACTGCCAAAAGCACCCGATCCCAAATAAACTATTTTCCTTGATGGAATATAACTTTTCCAATTGTAGTGGAGTCGATGCACCAATGTGGCCCATGAATTCAATCCAATTGGTATTTACAGCACGTACATGTTGGAAAGCGAACGCAACGAGAAAAACGTGGCGATGGAAATTGCAAAAGATTAAAGTGTCAACCATTTGTACCACATTCAAGATCAAAATCTATTGCGAGCTTTAGAGAGGAATAGTCGCCTATCGATTTTGATGCACTTAAGGGAATCTTTATTCATTCCATAAGCTCTATCTCAGTATATTTGAAGGATTATTCTATCGATAAAACTAGCTTAAACAAAGTTAATGATTCAGTATAAGCGGAACAACTGAAATTTTTTAACATACACAACTCAACAAATTCATCAACAGTATAAACTTGTCATTTTAACTTTGAATGAAAGATGAATCGAGTGTGGTTCCAGGTGGTTGATTGAATAACCCGCAATACAGTCATGCGTGTCGACTCAGTAGGATAGAGATATTTGTCAATTGGGAGAAGAAATTTATTCAAGAATCAAAGGTGCTATTTCACCTAAATTAGTAGCTGCATGTCTGGTGATCTATACTGACAGAGCTGCTTACGATGCGAAGCAACCTGAAATCCATTTGGCCAAGGATGTGAGTGAGCTTGTGACGAGTGCAGACAAGCCAGTTGTCGTGGAAATACTTGCGCAAAATATTGCAAATTCATGCTACTATGCTTGAGATAAATTGACATGGTACACGACGAGAAACACGTTAATTCCAGTACGAAATGGTTTTGTATCAGGTCAACTTCTTCTTGTTTGAATTAGTTTGTTGGATTCCATTCATGAAGCAGTACAAGCAAATCCACGATATATTCTCTTTGTATCGCATGCCGAATTAGGGAAAACATCAACTTTATTTCTCCATACAAAAAACTTTCGAGATATCCATTGCGAATATGTTGGATTGAGTAGTGCCAACATAACTCCATACGATCTGGTGATGTCTTTCGGCATTGATTTGAAGAATCAAAAAGTTGTGGTGTTTATTACTCAAGATTCATATTCAATTATGCTGGAAGATGCCCAAGCAGCATATCACATCATTCATTTTGGTGCGAATTGATCAAAACTGCGCAATGGTTGTTGCCATACAAAATATGCTTTATTATTTGTACAACTCATACTATCGAAAGTCCCGAGAGTTTGAATCAATCCGAGTGAAATATGAACGAAAGTATTTTTTATTAAGCAACAGCTTTCTTAAACTTGCCTATAAATGTTGGTTTGCTGAAAATTTCAAAAAGCCAAATGTCATTAAGTTTATTGTGCTCTGCTGCAATGGATTAATCAGTATACTAAACGAAGTTGTGTGGTATCTTAGATCACATTTTATGTCAATTGCAAAACAAACCGAAGCTCAAATGATTGACTACATTTTATCTAATAACTTCATTGCAAACTTGTGTTTTGCTTAGGCAGACGAGAAACAATAACCCTGAGTGTTAGCTTGAGAAATCTCCTGCTAGCTTGGGTTGTTTGTCGATCAGAACAAATTTACCTGAAAGCTTTACACTCAACTAAAGAAATCGCGCTTGTTTCCCATTTGGTAAGGTGTGGATTTTGATTTATGAGTTTGACATGATCAAATTCACGTCTCCATTTGCATTTATGTATTTCAGTAAATGCCTTTTTCCAAACCGGGCTTACCACAATCCAAAATCGCTGCATGAGCTGATGAAGAATGCTATAATGAGCATACATGTCAGCGTCTACTTTGGTACGATCCGTGGTTTATGATGACGTTCAATTTGGCAAGGAAACTACATTCCAGCACCTCTTCATGCAGGGTTTGATTTGCAATACAAGCAGTCATACTCAGTCTTACCACAACTATCAACATAATTTCCATTGGCATTGGAATCGATCAATGGTGATGAAGTGCCCACCAAAGTTAACGGAGAAATCGACTATTTCATTAATGGAGATAAGAGTCTTGAGGAATCTTTGCGTTTGGGCATCGAACTAGTGGTTAAAGAAGGTGGAATCGATGAGCATTATACCAGGTTTGCTCCTGGTGGTCGATATGAAAAACTGGAAGTGACCGACTATGTTGTTGTGGATATTCGGGAGAGTCAGGTTGGCAATGACACCAAAGTTAAACAAATGCTTAATCGTGTGACGGTGTTCTTTAATACAGGTGACTAATCCTAATGTCGGTGCATTTTTGGCTTGGAAATTACTCCCCAAGTATTGCATTTAAGCCCTTAATCAAGTTTCTATAGTTTAGGAGGCATTTATGCAATTCTTTCCATTCTAAATCGCTTCAGTATTGCGGTTATTCTTCATTGCTCGCTCCAGTTTGACACACAATCTTGACATGTTCAAAGGGGCGCCGACAGCCTTGGATACGACGCCAGCCATGCCCCCTGCGGCCATTAAGCCAAGGTTGATCTGCTTGGGCTTTTGAACCGACATCAACTGAAATTTTCGCTAGATGCTACAACACTTTATGTCGCAACCCGCTTCATCTCTGCTTGGAAAGATTTGGTCCCAATATCAATGTTATTGCAAGCTTTAGAATACGTTGGTGGTTGAGTTTTGTGATTGTGGGAATGACTTTACACAAATATAATGATACAATTTTAATGCATGTAATCATTTCTTGCCACCCGTAATAATTGCCAAGATTAACGGGGTATTTTGCTAAAGTTGTTGAATATCAAACTTAATCATGTTCTCAATAGTATCGACACCATGGAGCAACATTTAACGTTGATGATAGGAAGACTGCTGTTGCAAATATCATCAACAATATCCATGAATCGCTTTCAAATGAATCTTGTAAGGAAATAAAAATTGAAGTCATTAGAATTATATAAACATTTTGATGTCTTAACATGTAAACACATCAAAATGTTCATTCAAAATTTGTATTTTCCAAGCGTATTGTCCTGGTGCTAAGATTTATAATCGTGGCCACTTCTATTAGAATAACTACTTATTAAACAATTTGGTATCAAATCATTTGCAGCCAACTTTAAAGTGAAAAAACCCATTTCCAACATTACTTCTATTTCATTGATTGTGACTAAACCTACATAAAAGTATTGAATGTGTTAAGCATAAAACAAATCCCAATTTAATCGAAGTGAAAGTATTAAATGATTCATTCTATTTCCCCTTTCGCGCTACCATTAATTTTATCTTATTTCTTTAACAATAGCATAAATATCTTTACAATACTTGAATTGATTAATGATGTTTGTATGAGTTTGTGTGGATTGTTAATGAAAAGTGACTGGAAAGTATGACAACAAAAACGAATTTAATGGCAGATTTATCAAGTTGAAAGATTTTTGATATGACATGTGATTGGTTTATCATCAACCAATCATGTTTTTGATATCATTTTAAGATTGATACAATGAGATAAAATATGTCTGAAATTACATCCTTCGCAATAAACTTTATTTATTTGGCCTTTTGTGTACTTGATTCTTTATCTACACTACAATGATTGATATCGTCATTTTAAATTTAGCATTATCAACAACAATTCAAGTAAAATCATCATCAATAAGAAAATCCAGATTTCTTAACTTACTTTGTAGAAATTAACAAATATGACAATAGTAAAGCTTAATTGCATCAATTGTATTTGAACCAGCAATATATTTACGTACATCTTTACTTTAAAATGATCTTTTTACATAAATTTCAAATTCAATATAGTACAATATGAATATGTATCAAACACACATGACAGAGAAACCATACTGAAATAGGTATATGCAACGGTACTTGGTGCCTGTGGCCACGTCCAGTGAACGTATTGTGCCTTCCAAAGGGAAAGCTACTGCTCGATTGAAGCAAACTCGTATTGAACATGGACATAAAGTAGAGATTGTCGAAGAAATTCAAGCACTTGCACACATTATGGATGTAAGTGCAGAAGAAGAGCTTCCTGGTTTGCTTGGACAATTAGATTTGCGATTCATTTCACTCGAAATGCTTGAAGAGACTAATATTGGGAAAGCTCTTGTACGCATCTATCGACGAACTGAATCTGAAGCTGTACGACAAGATGCAAGAAAACTCTTGCGAAAGTGGAAGAAAACAGCACTTGATGGACTACAAAGACGTCAGAAACGAGTAGAAACCTTTGGACGTAATATGATTCATTAATCCTCATGCATATATGCATTATTCTTAAAGCATCATCTATTTATTTTCGTCAAGTAACGATGGGAGCTGCTGTGAGCGACTATTTCACTGATGCTGTTGATGTATCTGATGGCTACATTGGTAAATTCTACAAAGAAATCAATCGATTTACATTAAAGTAGATATACCAGATCCAATGATTATTATTCATCATGCATGTGCTAAAGCATTGCATCATACTGTGAGTATTTTCTTTAAAAAAGGTGGAGATCCCAATGAAAAATGTTTTGAAGAAGATGATGTTTATGTATTTGATTGCTTTGAATTTCTTGTTTAATGTAAAATGTAGGAACGAGATGATACTCCTATGATTTGTGCTGTCAGGTATCAATACAATACAATATTGAATGATTTATTTACTATAGAGGATGTCCTGAAGTGCCTGGAGCTACACCAAAACATATTTTAACTCTTGAACTTATTTTGTTGTATGGTGGAGATATTAATGTGTACAACAAAGTAAAAGAAAGCTTAATTGCTTGTTTTAACCATGTTTAGGTTCATCAAACACCTTTGTATGTTGCAGTGCAAAAAGGATATTTAAATATTGCTGCATGGCTTATTGTAAATGGAGCTGATGTGAATATTTGTGACTCGGTATTAAAGTTTTGATTATTATATCTGAATTATGTTGTAGGCAGGCGTATCTCCATTGCTTTATGCTGCTCGTAGTGGTCGAGTAGATTTGGTCAGTCTTCTGCTTGAAACTAATGCAAAAGTTGAAGCACCACATCGACGAAGGAGTTGTTTAAAGGTAATAAAGCTACTTGGAAATGTTAAATCCTCATCAAGTTTAGTTTTCATCGCTTGCTGAAGAAAACTCCACGTTAGATTTCTATCTTGAATACCTTTGACTTATTGTGGATAGATTTTTGCCTGAAATTCAAACACTTTTGGCTGATCGTTTAAAGAAAGAAGCTGAAGCAAACAAAGCACGTCTCGAAGCTCTGCAAGCTAAAACCTCTAAAATATCGATTGATCTACTGAAAGCGCAATTACAAGAACTTCATAAAAATCAGCGAAAGCAAGCAGCTGCAAACAAAAAAGCAAAAGAATTTGATAAAAAGCATGAAGCTGTTGTGCTGAATGTCACACCATCAACCCCATCAAAAGAACTTGTCAAGGTATCTCATGTTGGTGGACACTGGGTTAAGAAGCAAGTACGATCAAATCAATTGCTGTCAGATCACGCGTTTTCCATCCCTAATCGAGTGCATGCAGCTCCAACTGAATGGGTTTTTGTCAACACCCAATTTGATAATGAGGAAGACAGAAACAAGCATGATCTAATGCAGCAATCGTTAGAATTATACAATAGTCTTCAAAGTCGAAAGGACCCAAATAGAACTATACAATCTGCACCAAATCTTCATCGACCCATTGCTCAAGTGTCCAAACGTCCACATACAACGATTCCAGTCAAAAGCAAAACATTGGTATAGATTACGCAATTGAATACGATGGTATGTTTTTTTGTAAAACATCGTCTGGGTAGCAATCTTGAGATGGTCGTGAGTATGATTGAGCTGTTCCGTCTCGAGTACTTATGGTAATTGATTTTTCATGAAAAACAACTTGTGATAATGGACTTTGAAATAAAAGACAGTGCAAAGATGGCTTTATTGTCTGACATACTGGTTGTGGTACTGCTTCATCGCCCTAGAAAGTGTTAACAACAAATTATCAAAAATTTACAAACTTCAGGATGTTCTTCTGGTAGTGCTACATCCCAAAAGCACAGCATACCATCTTCACCCACTGATGCAAAACGTAAGCTTGTAGGCGAAGAAAACCAGTCATCCACTGCAACACAAGTTACCTTTTAATTGTTAGTCTTATATCAAGTTTAATATTCACCCAAGAACGGTGTCCTTCGCAGCGTACTAAAGCTGAATGATGCCGTAAACTCCAAAGCACAATCATGTCATCTTGACCCCCAGTCTAATTAAAGTTTAATGAATATATTGTGTGCACTCTATACCAAAACATATTTACTATCTGGACTCCAAGCAAGTGTTTGTAAAGCACCAAATGAGCTGGACATGAGTGCGATTTTTCTATAGTCTGATGAATTGGAATAAATAAATCCTTTTTACCTTTGAAGATGGTATTGTACGACAACAAGATTACCATCACGACCGACTGCTGCTAAGTATTTTCCATCAGGTGAAAAGGATACATCATAGATAGCTTCATTTGATAATTTCCAATGTAAAATAGGATTCATCCGATCTTCTCGTTGACTACGAACAGGAAAATCAAGTCCAGTCTCTTCCACCATGTCTTCAAGTGATTCTTCTTTCCACGTATGATCATAAAAGTAAACATCCCCACTTTGATGAGCAACAAGAAATTCTGTATGGCTTTGATTGACCCATTTTACTCTTGTAATTGGACTTGAACAGATTTTACCCTACATATTCTAATGATTTACTAAATATTTCTTTATATGTACCATGACATTATGATGAGAGTATGCATCAAGTCCATGCAATGGATCTAAAACAACAATATCACTTGATAACAATCCCAACACAATATTCGTTGGTTGAGTAGGTAGCATTGGAATACGAAAATCATGACACAATGGTTTACTATCAAATATCATGACATCAATCGGGATCTATGAAATCAACAATACTTTAAAAAAATCAACAAATATCAACCTTCATATCTGGGTATTTGTGAACACACACATAATCAAGATAATTATGCAAGATAAATGTAGCAGGTCCATTTGTAGCTTCAATTTCTTCTTGATATGGAATATATGTAGTTGTATCAACAAAAGACATTGTACAATTATGATTCCAATAATACCCGTGATGAAAATCACTACGAACTGGTACTTTAACTTGATGTAAACGTAGATTTCCTCCTTGTTTGATAAAGTTCTTTGATTCAAACTCTTTAATGAGACGATATCGACTTCCTGTTGACGTCACAAGCTCTGTCTTAATTGACATATTACAAAATGAAAATCTATAGACTAAAATCACGTCACTTTAGCTTCATATTACAATCGAAACAATCAAGAAGAATAATTGAATGGTTGTAGCTTTTCCCACTCGTGAACCGTTCAATTTCTTACGTTTTCAATCCATTTAAACTCTGCGTTTACAATACATTAAACTGACACCATTCGTGAGATAAGAATCTCCTACACTTTAAAATCTACCAATTTGTATCAACTAGAATCACGCAACTTTTGAACCTACCATGTCATCGCATCGTATTGAATATGCTGAAAGTCATCTCTTTAAAGCTACGTACAAGTTTCTATTTCCTCTTTACACTAAGTTTTATGACTGGACTATTGAAGGTTAATGTATTTCTTGTTTAAAATTTACTCATGGTTGTATAGGTGGTGAAAATATTCCAAAAGATGGTCGAATTCTATATGTTGGCTACCATTCCATTCATAATCATGACATTTTCCCCATTGGAGCGTCCATTTACAAAGCTACAGGTGAATTACCTCGTGGTTTAGTACACCGTTTAGTTATGCTAGTTCTTGGTAGTGAAATTTTGAATAATATTTTCATTTTGCATAGGACCATTGTTGTATCCACTTGGATGTATTGAAGGATCACAGAAAGAAGCTATTCAAGCGTATGATGAAGGATGTAATTGTGTTTGTATGCCTGGTGGAGGTGAAGAAGCTATGCAAGGATTTGAAAGTGCATATAAACTTATTTGGTACGTTTTATATGTGAAAATAATAATTGAGTTAATGTAGGAAATCCAATTCTGGTAAACAAAGAACAGGTTTTGCAGCATTAGCACGCAAAGTGAACGCTATAATTGTACCTTTTGTGACTCGCAATGGAGAAGAAATGTTTTTCAATATCTTTGCTTATCTTTGGAATATTGTTGGTCTTTCAAGATTGTATGAACGCTTATTGCATTTACCTCAACCATTTAAATGGCTAAGTACACAGATTAAAATGTATGTGTGGTTTCTTGTATGGACATTCCTTAGTATCCCAGTACCTGTTCGTGCTGGAATTGTGTTTGGAAAACCCATTATTCCTGGCAAAGATGAATCTGAAGTGGATTTAGCTCAGCGTACAAAGAATCAATTACAAAAACTAATTGATCGTGTTAACCCTGGTGGACTTAGCTACAACCGTGCTCTACGAGATCGCTTTAAACAAACAACTCATTAATGATTGCAATAAATAAGCTGTGTTATACCAAAATTTATCATATATCAACTATTTCCAACCATTTTAGGTTTTGGTAGATAGACTGCTTTAAAATCATTGATTGCTTTGATTGAAATATCAATTGGTTGTTGTATTGCGAAATGCCATTGATAGTAGCTGTATTGGGTCATCTGTCGGGCTTAGGCCTAAGCTCCTTGGTTTGTGAATGACTTGATTAAAGTATACTTTATTTGTCATATTTGTCTACTACAATTCTGATGTCATTTCTATCAAACTAGTATTCAAGATGAGTTTAATAGTTTATTCATTATTCATTGCCGATTTTGTTAACCTTAATAGTAATTTGAATTTCAACATAGTTTATGATACTTTTATACCTAATGGATTTCATATTCATTCCAGCTGTGGTTCATTTTTGGATTGTAGAGAGTCTTGATTGATGGCAGGACACAAAGTTCATTATGAAGACGATTTTTTCTTTCAACTTGCGTACAAGTTTATATTTCCTTACTTTATATACTTTTACAACTGGAGCATTGAGAATCAAGACATTATTCCTAAAACTGGTCGTATACTTTATGTCGGGTATCACTCAATACATGCTCATGATCTTTTTCCTATCGGTGCTTCTATCTATAAAGCTACAGGAGAACTACCACGAGGACTCTTTCATCATACCTTTATGTTTTTAGTTGGTATGATGATTTCTCCTAATCATTTGCTTAGTTTTAACATAGGACCATTCTTTCGGCATTGGGGATGTATTGCTGGAACTCCGAAAGAAGCTATAAAAGCATATAATGAAGGCTACAATTGTTGTTGTATGCCTGGAGGTGGTGAAGAAGCTATGCGAGGATTTGAAAGTGCTTATAAAGTTATTTGGTAAGTTGATTGATAAGGATATAATCTAACATTTTGATCTAGGAAATCAAACTCTGGAAGACAACGTGAAGGATTTGCAGAATTAGCTATAGAAGTGGATGCTACAATTGTACCTTTTGTTACTCGCAATGGCGAAGAAATGGTTTTCAGCATTATTGGATTCCTATGGAATATTGTTGGACTTTCACGATTGTATGAAAGACTTTTGAATATTCCATCTTTCCGATGGATTGGTGCTCAAATTAAGATGAATATTCCTTATTTGATATGGGCATTTTTAAGTATTCCAATTCCTGTACAAGCTGGAATTGTATTTGGCAAACCGATTGTCCCGATTGAAGGTGAATCTGCAGATAAATTGGCCGAGCGTACAAGAACTCAAATGCAAGAATTAGTCAACCGAGTAAATTCTGGTGGTCATAGCTATTCACGTGGACTAAAAGATCGCTTTCAGTCTTAAAATTAGTAACATTGATACCATGTCATGTAAAATTCATCGGTTCATTGCAGGAAAGCACTATTTTACCTACTCTGTGAAGTGAAAGGTAAAAATATTGACATATATGAATTTATATTCATTTTTACGTATAACAGAATCATTCAACTAATATACCACAACATGAATAGCAAGTAGACGGATATTTGTTTGATATAGACTCAATAGCTATGAGACTTTAGTCCATTTTGACACAATAAAACTTTGTTTGTCGACAAATCTCGTGCTTCCACAACATCATTGCTTCGAATCTTGTGAGACTAAATCATTCACCAAATGATGATAATTCACAATTTGATCATAGTCGATAGTGCACACCACAGGTTCTGGGTCGACATCTTCTTTTGTGTTTAGTGTAGATTTAAATTGATTTCCACAACAGGTCTCAATGTGCTGAGTGTAAACTTTAGAAGACTCGTCATTTCTTGTTGAAAGGAATCGATTTCTTGAGCAAAACGAATTATGCCTTGTTCATACTTTTTGCGATCACGAACTATTTTCATCTTTAAATCAATATACGACACATCTTTATCCATTTTTTCGGCTCGTAAAGTGCTCAGTTCATTCAGTAGAAAATGCAGATCTGCAGTCATGTGTGATATCAAGACAGGAGATCTTGAGTTTGCGATTTTTTATTTTAGCAGATTGATCCAATATTTTTTGTTGGAGTACATTGACTTGACGATGTAGTTTTGTACACTCGTTGGTCTTTTTATTGAGTTGTTCTCGTAGTGT
>JNBS01000648.1:0-17301 GCA_002081575.1 Thraustotheca clavata | reverse complement strand
TATGAATCAAACTTCTTCTCGATCTCATTCAATGTTTATCATCACAGTTGAGACTGCTAGTACAGGAGTTGATGGAAAAGATCATATTTGTGTTGGCAAACTTAATCTTGTTGATTTAGCTGGTTCTGAACGCCAAGCAAAGACTGGTGCTACAGGAGATCGAATGAAAGAAGCTACCAAGATCAATTTGTCACTTTCTGCATTGGGAAATGTCATTTCTGCTTTAGTTGATGGGAAATCACAACATATTCCTTATCGTGACTCAAAATTGACTCGTTTACTACAAGATAGTTTAGGTGGTAATGCAAAGACTGTCATGATTGCAAATTGTGGTCCAGCAGATTACAATTACAATGAAACACTCTCTACTTTGCGGTATGCTAATCGAGCAAAAAACATTAAAAACAAACCCAAAATCAATGAAGACCCAAAAGATGCAAAAATTCGTGAATTTCAAGAAAAAATTAAAGAATTACGTGAAGCTTTAGCTGCTCAAGAAAAAGGACTTGTAACTCAAATAGTTGATGGTAAAGAAGTCAAAGTTCATGCTTCTGCTGTACCCCAAGCACCTCAAATTGTAGAGAAGGTAATTCCTGATATGATTTGATATCTATAGTTTATATCGTTTAGATCGTTGAAAAAACTATTGTACGCCGTGAAGGTGTAAGTGAAGATGAACTTAAAAAGCTTCAAGAAGATGCTTTACGTGAAAAGAATGAGTTAAAGAAAAAAGCTCAAATGGAAATGAAAGTACTGTTAGCTTCTCAATCAAAGACAGAAGAAGAACGGGAACGTTTAGCTCAGCAACTACAAGAAAAAGCTCAAGCAAAAGAAGCATTAGCAAAGAAGAAAACAAAAATACTTTCACAACTTGCAGAATATGAACAAAAAGTTATCATGGGTGGCCAAGTACTTGATAAAGCTGCAAAACAAGAACAAGAGCTTCGGGAGGCACAACTTAAAATTGATGAGCAAAAGAGACAAGAAATGCAATTAGCTCGTGAATTAGCTGAACGAGAAGACTCAAATTTGTTATTAGAAGAACAATTTTCATCGCTTCAAGAAGAAGTAGATGTCAAAACAAAAAAACTCAAAAAGTTATGGGCAAAGCACAAAGCAGCTTCGACAGAAATTGAAGATTTACGCACTGAATTTCAAGCAGAAAAAGAAGATATGCTTGAAACAATTCGTGAACTTACAAGGCAACTCAAAATTAAACAACTTCTTCTCAATCATTTTGTGCCACTGGATGATGCATATGCAATTGAATCCCGTTCAAAATGGGATAAAGAACTTGATGAATGGAAATTGGAGCATTTAGAAATTCGACCAACTAGTTTAAGACCCAAACGTCCTGTGTCAAGACGCAATACTCGACGTGCAGAAACAGAATGTGCAAGGAGAAATCGTCAAATGGATCGAGGCAATCCAAGATGGAAAAGTGATAATGTGATTGTTTTGGAATTGGAAATGCCCGAAAGACGCACTAGAGATTATGAAAGTGGCATGATGGGATTCTGGTTAGACAGAATAGCTGCAAACGACGATGAAACAGAGATTGTATTTGAAAAAGAAGCTCCTGAACCAGAAAAGACAGTGACTACAGGACCAACTTTAAGTGATGCAGATTCAGCTGAGGTAAACTTATATTTGACATTGATATAATATCAACTTGCTAGGTAATTAAATCCAAAGAAAAAGTAGTCAAGAAAAGTACAAAGACTCGTCCACCTACTGCTAGGTACATTTATTACTTGAAATACTGCTAACTTTATTCAGTAGTCGCCGTCGAAAAGAAAGCACTGAAGAGTAATTACTTTAAAATCATAAGACTAGGAATAGCTATTGGTTTAAAGTGCTTTTGCTTGAAAGTTCTGGTGGATTTTTTCGACGACGTCGTTGCTGTCTTTCTTTCTTTCTTCGGTGCATTTCCTTGGTAATTGCATCAGGATTATCTAGTGCTTGAAGTGGTGAAATGACTGGTGCCATACATAAAGCAAAATCTCCAGTACATGCAGCTCCATTGTCTTCATCATCACTAATGGTACTGCTTGGATATATTTTACTTTGTTCTGTAGGTAAATACCAACTTGACTCGCCTGTTTGCTCATTGTAATAGTAAGTATATCCATCTTCAGTTTGACACTCAATCCAACTTTCATTAGGTTGAACGTAAACTTGAATCACATCAACGAGATCGTCATAATTTTGAACCTTGGCTATTGCTAGAGCATCTTCACCCATATCATTGATAATAGCTGCATTTGCTCTGTTTTCTACCAAAATCTGCGCAATATCGCGATGCCTAAATAAAAAATCATTAGCTATACCAGCAAAGTATCAAACCCATGGTGAAGAGCAATATGAAGGCTTGTATTTCGTTGATAGTCAGGCCAATCAATCAAACTTGGAGCTGAAGTACATATCCACTTGACAGTATCAGCACCATAACTATATGCACTTGCGTGGTGTAAACAAGACCATCCTCGATCATCAATTTCAAATAAATTACCCCCGTGAGCCACAAGCAACTGAAGCATCTATGAAAAGTAAAATCCAATTTAATCAAAATGCTTACTCTTATCTCTCCTGTACTAGCTGCTGTGTGCAATGTAGTCATACCATTTGAACATTTCTGGTTAATCTTAACTCCGTGTTGGATCAAGAGCTCGACGATTTCACATTCACCAGCAGCACTAAGTACCAATAAAGCTGATTCATCTCTAGTGTTTACTTTAGTCAAAATAATCGAGTACATCAATTACTTTTCATTCACAAGGTTTGGATCAGCACCATAACGTAGCAACAATTGAAATGTATCAAGTGGTGCCCCAAGTTTACTTGCCACTATTCAATTGAGTGAATGAAAAAGTTTATCACAATCATACTAAGCAGCACCGAGTTTCCTTCATCATCTACTCCAAGCACACAAGAGCCTTGGGATCGAAGTAAATTTTCAAGTTCTTGTACTTCACAACCATTTCTCTATTGAATATTAATCAAGAGAACGATATTTGTCTTACCATGCATTCAATGACAGAATTTGCAATTTCAGCTCCAGGAGGAGCTCCACGGCAAAATATAGCTTCACCTAATGCTGTTAACCACAAATTTCTTTCCTTTGATGATTCAGCACGTAGAATAAGGCTAGAATTAAGCATCTCAACTTTTAAGTATTCATCTTCTATTGGTACAAGTCCATGAATATGTGAAAATGCAAGTTGTTCTTGTGTGTCTTGAGGATCATTTCGCCACTATTTCAATCAGTTTAAATGCAAATACGTTCATACCTCAAGTCCTGAAGACGAAATTTTCATCCAAACACGTCTAAATTGTCCTTGAGAAGTTTGTAGCCATAAAAAACCCATCGGTACATCTTCAGTCATCATTTTAGAAGTTATCAAGTTGATTTTATATTGAGAAATTATCATTAACTGCTAACTTTACATAGACACCACCATTTCTCTTAGAAAAGCACTTGTAGGAATCACAATAGCTCCAGTACGTTCAATAGCTCTTACTACTTCATAATGTTCTTGAGCACTTTCCAAAGCAATTGCATCTTCAAGAACAATTGCAGAAAAACCTCGGTCCATCGCATCTCGTACTGCAGTCTCAAGGCTACCAAGTGTAGACACACCAACAAAAACAATAGATACAATGTTTAGATTGCGTAGAATATACTCTGTGTTGGTTGAGCTGAATAAACTAAAAATCAAGTTAGTTGACAATAGAGAAGTATAGTTAAATACCTGACAGCAGTACGAGGAATGACAATATCATATTCACTAGGTGCAATACCATCAAGGACTTTAGCTTCAAAACTATTCTTTGGAACATGAATACCAGCTAGTTTATGAGCTTTGCTACGATCACGACCATTTTTAGTCGCACTTTCGATTGTACCATAGATAATTTCCCATGAACGAGAACGAAATGCTTGAAGAAGTTGTTGGATATTAGGTACCACAACTTTACGAATACGATCAAAGTAATAATCATTAAGATCATCTTGATTGACAAATTTGCCAACATGAGGTACAGCACAATAGTATTGCAGATCGAGGATAAGTAAACTTGTAGCTTGAGATATTTGAAAAGATTTCTTTTGTTCAATTGGTATTGCTGGATGTGGTAGAATATTGAGTGAAGGATTGCATTCAATTGCATCATGTTTGGTATTGATAGGTACTGCAGCAGGCAATGGATTTACTTCAAATGGTACTTCAAATGAAGGTGAAGATTGATATTTACAGACTGTAGTGTCTTTTGTCAATCTACTACGCAATAATAACTTTGCTTCACGTTGTTTTCTCTCTCGTTCTTGTTGTTTTTGGAGAGCTTCTTCTTCTTGTAATCGACGATTTTTTTGTTGTTCTTGTGCATCAAGTACAGCAGAAGCTTCAGTAGCATCAAGTAAAACAAGAGCAATCTGTAAAGTCATAGATTGAGTGTCTCCAATTAAATCAAGTAAACGTTGTGCAGTGTCAAAAGGAGCCATAATAGCAGGAATTTTTGTTATTTGTCGTGCACGAAATTGTCCAGAGTCCATGACAAAGGCAACATGAGGATTTTCTTCATCAGTATTAGCTACAATAATACCAATAGCACCAGCTTTTTGTGCATGTAAAGCTTTTGTAAGAAAGTCACATTCACCACGTTGTACCAACACAAGCTTTCCAGTAATTTGTTTAGCATTTTTTAATGGGATATTTGCTGATATTGGATCAGCTACAACAAGTTCACCCTCTAGACGAGTAGTATCATAGCCTGAACTAAACTCTGCCAATGGACAATAAAAAAGGTCTTGTTGTACTTCCAAGAAGGTGCATTGCATGGTTAATAAGTTCTGCAAAATTTACAGATCTATTAAGTAAAAGATACGATCCTAGATAACGTCATTAGAAAGTACGCAATTAATCACTAGAAAGTACACTCTAATCACTAAGATTGGTTTTAAAAATGGTGCCAACCACTTTACTATTCTTGGTTCATTTCAAACTTGTTGTTGGTCATGCCTAAAGTGAACCAAATTCTACCAGCTATAGGCGCAAAATCAACAGCTCCAACTGTAATTCATGTCAAACAAGGACAACTAGAAGCACAGGAAGAACAAACCAAATCATGTAAAATTGAAGATATTGTTGAAGAAGTTATTCATGAATCCGACAAAGCTAATGCTTTACATATTTGGGCATTAGGAGTAGTTTGTGTTGTTGGTGGCCAATGTTATGGATGGAATGCTGCTTTTGAGACTGGGTTTATTCCTTATGTAGTTTCTCAAGTAATTATGGGAATGGCATTTGTAGTGTACATTTCTTCAGCAGCTGAAGTATCAGGAAAAATTGCTTTTTCAGGTGGTTCTTATGGTCTTGCTAGAATTTCTTTGGGTTTTTATCCTGGTTTTATTGTTGGCTTTTTAGAGTTGTTAGAGTATATTGCTTCAGCTGCAGTGTCAGTCACTTACGTTGGTGCATTTGTTTCAGGGTACTTTGGCTGGGACCAATGGACTGAACCTGTAATTTGGTTTTTCTTTCATGGTATTTTCATCTCTATTTTCCAACTTCGTGGTAAATATATATGGAATTTTATGGTATTCTTTGCTTGTACCATTGTTGGCCCAGTGATTTTGTTTATATTTGCTTCTTTGTCTTATACTGATTTACCAAAAAATGCATTGTTCTTTGACAATGATACAAGCACTACATTTTGGGCACGAGGAACTTTAAGTTCGGCATATTTTGCTTGGTTACCATACACAACTTGGGCGTATGCTGGTGTTGAATGTTTAACTCTAGTAACAAGTATGACAAAAGAGCCAAAGCGTACAATTCCACGAGGAATGGTTTCAGCTACATGGACACTCTTTATTATGAATGTATCTCTTGTTTTTATAGTTCCATCACTTCCTCCTGGTATTGAGACTATAATCGATGATGTATTTCCACTCAATAATGGTTATGGGATGGGTGTAGGCATCTCTGATGTCTTGGGGCAATGGTTGATATTACCAGCTCAAATGGGCATGGCTGCTGGGTTTTTTATCCCATATACAAAACTTACTCAAGCTTTAGCCAACTCCAATTTAATTCCACCGATATTGGGACTAAAGAATCAAGCTTCTACTTTAAAACCTATGATAGCTTCATCAATATTTGGGTACCTGATTTGCCTAGTTGGCTTTTTTAGTGAAGCATTTCAACAATCGGAACAAAATATTTTCATTTTAGCTGGCACAGTGTGTTATGCAGCTCAATTAGTTGGCTTTATTATGCTTCGAACAACATATAAAACTGAGACTACAGGTTATACGAGCCCTTATGGTATTCCAGGTGCCATTTTTTCCTGTGTAGTTTATGGTTTGCTAGCACTTTCAATAGTTGGTGGATTTCAAGGTGATGGGGGTGTTGCTGGTATTTCACTGCTTGCATTTTTAAGCATTCTTACTATTTACTATTATACCGTGGTGAAAAAGGTGCAAACCTTATCAAAAGATGAATATGCTTCTGTCTTTCGGTTCTCTATTGTCAAGTACAACAATATTCGCATTCGAAATGCCAAAAAAGCGAAGAAGGCTGCAGCTGCTAAACGTGCTGCTGCAAATCCAACTGAATCAACAGCTCCAAAATCATGGCTTCATTTAGGACGATGGATACGATTTAATTCAGTATCATCTTCTTCAGAAAACTCAACCACAAATACTTCAGGAAAAATGTTTTTACAATGAGTGCAGAATGTAAATAACAATAATACAGCTTTGACCAGCTAAATATGTTGAGAAAATGGTTGATTGAGGAATGCAAGATGGATAAAAGTAAAAAGCATTTGAGCAATACATCAAACTGAAGGTGGCATTAGTATGCGATGTCAACTACCTATCTAATTTAGCGGGATAGAATTTGAATTGTGTCCAAGATATCCGAGAACTCAATGTCTTCCTTGAATTTCTTTGGACGCATTTGGTTTTCAGCATTAGGCTTGACGATAAAAGTCTTGTCTTTAGCAGTCCATCCTTGTTCTACAATGTACATGAGCAAAAGCAAATATACAATTTACGCAATACCAGTAGCAAGTTTTTCAACATCTTTATCACCAAGGTTCAATTGAGCTTTGACAAAGTCCTTAGAAACAACATCATGGCTCTTTGCAATGGTAGATAGAATAAATGAACGAACAGCGTTTTCAAATCCTGTAATTTTCTTGGCAAATGTCAAATCCAATTGCCAAAAGTCCTAATCCAATTCATAAGACAACAAGACTCTACACGCAATCATTACATTAAACAAACACGATTGCAACACATCTCCAGCCTTCAAAAGAGCTGCAATATCCTTGTTCTATCACTCGAATAAGTCCCATTCCATCTATCCACGTCTAATACCTTGCGCAAAGCTTCAGATACCATAAATGTAGCACCAAGGAAGAAGTTGGAAGGTAAAGTCATGAGTCCTTTAACAAGAATTTGGGCTACACGCAATTGTTGTTGTTCAGGTTTGACTGGATAAATCGCGTAAAACTTGAGCAACATCAAATTAGCTTCTTCATCCACGACATTGGTGGCAATTTGCTCATCCAAATATGCTTCTAGAAGCCCCACAAGTTTCTCATCCATGCAATCAGCGTTTAATTGAGCGAGAAGAGCAACAGCAGCCTTGGAAGACGAATTGGTCTCGTAGCTTACGACACGACTCATATTCAATGGAAAAATGACATTGATCATGCTCCAATTTGTAATTTTAATTATATTTTAATTGTAGTTCAAATGCAATTACATAGATATTTTCTATCATTTTATTCTCTTTGTACCTTATTTATGGAATATTATTATTCAATATTTGAATGGTTCATACTCACGCACCTCTAATATATAATATTTACAATCCTATTAATTATCACAAGTGTTTCTATATCAAGAAAGATGTCTTTTTAATGAGGAAAAGGACAAGTGTTCTTATAACAAGAAGTATGTTTTTATAATGAGAAGAGGACAAGTGTTCTAATAACAAGAAAAATGTTTTTATATTGAGAAGAGATCATCATTTGAACAACTCAAAGGAAGATGGAGGACGTGGAGATGGACGAACGTGATGAAAGTAGACAAGAACAAGAGATAGAAGAAGCCCCAGAAGTAGAGAATGAAGAGATGAATGAGGTTGTAACACATCCTGTTGTTGAAATCCCGGAATCTGCTCTTCAAACGCCAGTGAAAGCACGTCAATCGGTTGTTCCAGCTACACCAATGTATTTGACACCATCAAGAGGGAAAATTGCGGTTCCTACAGGCCCACGATTGATGATTAAAAAGTTAGAAGTAGAAAATTTCAAATCGTATGCGGGTGTACGTGAAATTGGTCCATTTCATAAGTGTTTTAGCTCAGTTGTTGGTCCAAATGGAAGTGGCAAAAGTAATGTCATTGATGCTTTATTGTTTGTCTTTGGCAAAAGAGCAAAGAAACTTCGGCTTTCGAAAGTATCAGAACTTATTCATAAGAGTACTTTGTTTCAGAATTTAAGAGAAGCTCGAGTCTCTGTGTTTTTTCAAGATATTGTGGACACTGGTGACGGAGATGATGATTATACTGTTGTGCCAAATTCACAGCTTGTGGTGACTCGTACTGCAAATATTCAAAATCAAAGTAAATATTTCATTGATGGAAGACCTTCCAACTTTACTGAAGTCACAACTTTACTTCGTGAACGTGGAATTGATCTTGATAATAATCGATTTTTAATTTTACAAGGAGAAGTGGAACAAATTGCTATGATGAAGAGTAAAGCTGAAAATCAACATGATGAAGGTCTTTTAGAATACTTGGAAGACATTATAGGATCCAATAAATATGTGGCAATGACTGAAGAAGTTATGAAAGATGTCGAAGTACTCAATGAAGCTCGTTTGGATAAATTAAATCGGGTGAAAGTAGTTGAAAAGGAAAAAGAAAACCTAGAAGATGCCAAGAGTGAAGCACAAGAATATCTGGAGAAAGAACGGGATGTATATATGAAGACAAATATTCTTTTCCAACTCTATGTGAATGAATCGACGGCCAATATGAATGAAACCCGAGAAAAACGTGATGAAATGAAAGTCAAACTTGATAAAGAATCTGAACGAATGCGTACTCATCGAGAACAACTCGAAGTGGTTCAAAAAGAATACCAAGTTGTTGACAAACAATATCAAAAGGTTAAAGCTGACTTGGATGCTGTCGAAGCTGCTTTTGCTGAATTTGAAAAGCGTGATGTCAAAGTACGAGAAGATATTAAATTTTCAAAGAAGCAAACAAAAGACCTCGATGCTGCATTAAAAAAAGAAATTGAAAAGCATGAGAACTTGGTTAAAACTCTTGAAGAAAATAAAGCTTCGATTCCTGACGTTGAACAAGAAATCGTTCACGATCAAGAACAGCTTGTGATTGAAGAAGCTGAAAGAGATGCTATTGAAGATAGTCATAAAGCTGAAGCTGCGAATATGCGTGTTGGACTCGAAGCTAAACAAAATGAACTCGCACCTTATCAACAAAATTTACTCAAGATTCAGTCGGCTATTGACACAATCAAGACTGAAATTCAACTTTTAAAGGAAGCTACAGTAAAGGCTCAAGAGGATATTGCAAAGAACAAAACTGCTATCAAAGATGCCGACAAAAAGACTGTTGAATACACTGAGCGTATTAAGTCCATGGAAAAAGAAATTGGTGAAATGGAAGAACGTCTTCACGTAGCTCGTGCAGAATTACAAGAAGCAGAAGACCAAGAGAAAATTATTAATCGCCAGTACCAAGAAGCTCGTGCCAAGGCTGAGGAAGCAACACAATCGGTTCAATCTCATGCAACTCAAAGCAGAATGCTAAAAAGTCTTATGGATGCAGCACGCCCTGGATTTCCTTTAGATGGTGCTGGTTTGCTTGGACGTCTTGGTGATTTGGGTGCGATTGACGAGAAATACGATGTTGCCATTTCTACTGCTTGTGGTGCCCTTGACAACTTGGTGGTAGAAACAACTTCTGGTGCCCAACGTTGCGTTGATCATCTTCGACGACATAATCTTGGTCGAGCTACCTTTATTATTCTTGAAAAAATTCAATATTTGCAATCCAAGTGCAATTCTCGAGGTCCCAATGTTTCTTTTCCACGTCTTTTTGATCTTGTTCGGGTCACGGATAACAAATTTCTTCCTGCATTTTATTTTGCTTTGAGAGATACACTTGTTGCACCAACTTTGGATGAAGCCACTGCTATTGCTTATCAAGGCAATCAATGCAAATACCGTGTAGTCACAGAAGATGGTCAGCTTATTGAGCTTTCGGGTGCTATGTCTGGTGGTGGCTCTCGTGTTCGTCGTGGAGGAATGTCAAGTCAACTAGTTCCTCCGTCGATGAGTCCTGCAGAAATTCAAGAATTGCAAAGAGAAGCTGAGTCATTGAAGGCATCTTTATATAGCGTACGAAGCTCTCGATCAAGTCTTGAAAATGAAATAAGGTCACTTGAAGGCCGAATCAATTCAAACAAAACAGAATTACCCAAAATGGCAATGGAAATTGATGCTTTCAAAGGCCGAAAGACTGCAATGGCTGCTCGTAACAAAGAACTCGAAAAGCTCGTCAGTTTATCTCCTCAAGAAGCCAAAAAAGTTAAAAATCTTGAAAAGAGTTGTGCTGAAAAGGAAGCTGAATATGATAGCCATAAAGATGAGGTGAATGCCATGGAAGCAGAAGTACAAGCAATGAAAAAGGCAATCCTTAATCTTGGGGGTGAAAAGCTCAAGAAACAAATTAAAAAAGTCAAGAAACTTGCGTCAGATATTGATACCAAGACAGAGCACTTGACTAAACTTCGTGTGGATCTAAAAACTGGCAAAAAAACACTTGAAAAATCTGTGACCACACAAGCAAAACTCGAGAAAGATTTGGAAGCAACGAAAAAGCGTCTAGAAGAGCTTCGTATTGAAAGCAAAGAAATTGAAGATAAAGCTGCCGAAGTGTCCGATAAACACGAAGCTGCTCGAAAGCTCATGGAAGAACATGAAAGTGTTTTGAATGACAAGAAATCGGAGTTTGACACTTTAAAGAAGACTGTCGATCAAATGGCATCTCGAGAAGTTGATTTACTCAGCAGCTTTGAAGAATGTGAAACTTTGCTTGTTGAAAATGAAAAGAAAGTGACATATTGGTCTGCCAAGTTGAGTGATCTTCAAACCAAATACAAAAAAGATGAAGATGAAATCTTTATTGTTTGTGGTGATGCTGATGATGAAAATGCAACAAATGGAGAAGAAACCAAGGGTTTACCTACCTATGATGATGCAGCATTGGCAAAGTTTAGCAAAGAAGAAATGAAATACGAAATTTCAGTGTTGGAACAGCAACGTGATGAATTAAAAGCCAATGTAAACATGGGTGCTATTGCCGAATACAAAAAGAAAGAAAAGGAATTTACCAACAGAGTGTCTGAGCTCGAAGCTGCAACAAATGAACGAGATGCCAAACGTAAAGAGTATGAAGAACTTCGACGTAAGCGATTAGAAGAGTTTATGGAAGGTTTTCAAGCAATTACTCTCAAACTCAAGGAAATGTACCAAATGATCACTCTTGGTGGGGATGCAGAGCTTGAATTAGTTGATTCTCTTGATCCTTTTTCCGAAGGTGTTGTCTTTAGTGTACGTCCATCCAAGAAGAGTTGGAAAAACATTTCCAATTTATCTGGTGGAGAAAAAACATTGGCATCGTTAGCTCTTGTATTTGCTTTACACCACTACAAACCAACACCTCTTTATGTGATGGATGAAATTGATGCTGCATTGGACTTTAAGAATGTGTCGATTGTTGGCAATTACATCAAACAACGTACCAAGAATGCTCAATTTATCATTATTAGTTTGCGAAATAATATGTTTGAGCTTGCTGATCGACTTGTGGGAATTTACAAGACGAACAACACAACAAAGAGTGTCACAATTAATCCAAAACACTATGCTGGAATTGCTGAACCAACTCCAATGACTCCGTATAAAACCCCATTGAAGACTCCCTCCCAAGAACGACGGCGCTAGAGTACGAGATTCCATGAGTGTACATGAAGGAATTTATATACTATTATGCTGCTTCTACGTCGTTTGTCGTGGATTGTGCTGTCATGACGCTTTCTACCATGCCCATTACTTGAAGAATAGAGGTTTGCGTCGCCATTTCTTCCTTGAGTTTGTTTTGTAGTTTAAAGAAAAGGCCTTCAAGTACTAAACTGCTTTGATTTGTGCCAAGAAGAGGACTGTAAAGTTCCACAAGGTATGTGCAAAGTCGTAGTAGTAGTGCTGAGTACTTTGGATCTGCTACATACCGAATACAAAACGAAAGCAATGGTTCCAAAGTTTCTTCTGTGCGGTACGTCAATGCTTTTTTCCAGCCAGAACGAAGACGTAATTCTTCTAGCATACTTGCAATAATGGTTGGATTTCTTGTATCCAAAGCATTATCCAAAGCTTTACGATAATCAAAAGCACGAAGGGCATTTTCATAAGGAGCACAACGTGCATGGCGTCGAGATGTAATAACATGATCAGATTCACTAGGTTTTGATTGTGCACCACGTAAAAAATACTTGAAATTGCCACCACGTTTCAATGGCAATGCTGGAATTGCTGTATCCACTGCACCTTCAGCCACAACACGTTTACGAACAGTTAAAAGTCCATCGACAGTACCAACAGCCAAATGCGAATTGGACGGTGTCATAGCTACAGAGAGCACACCTTGTTTGTATTTAAATCCATGGATAACTTCATACGAAGCTAAATCATAAATCTTGACATGTCCATCCAAAGAACCACTGATTAATCTTGTCTTTTGTCCATCAAGAGCCAAGCTAGTAATTGTTTTTTGATGCGAAGAGAACGAATGCAATAGTTTGCCACCACTGAGTAAATCCCAAACTTTAATTTCGTTGGAACCAGCACTAATGCAAAGATTACCACCAGGCAACATGACACAAGCTTCAACTGGAGCTCCATGGTTTACTGTCATTGTCGAAGCATATGAAGTAGCTCCAGAGCTACGTGTATCCCACAATTTCACTGTGTGATCATACGAAGCCGAGGCCCAAATATTGGTCGAGGATGGATGAGGTACACATACACGAACATAATCTTTATGATCACCCATGACTGCTACTGGAGTTCCTGTGGCTAAATCCCACAATCGGCATGTTTTATCATCCGAAGCAGAGAAGATGTGCACATTATCATTAGAAAATTTTGCTGCACGTACAGCAGCTTTGTGTCCATGTAAATTTCTTAATACTGTGCGTGAAGCAACATCCAAAACAGCAACTTGGCTATTAGCACTGCCAGTCACGATAAGTTTGCCATCACTGCGAAAGTTAGCAGAGTATACAATATCATGAAAGCGAGAATAGGTTTTTTTGATGTCGTTGGTGCTGGTGCTGTACAATTGAACCCGCGTAGACGTGGCTGCGGCAAAATCAAAAGGAGCTACAGGGTTAGAATCGATAGCTGTGACTGCTGCCACCTGTGGAAGTTCGTGAGGAGCTCGTAGCTTGGTCCAGTACGCTTTTTCAGGAGAAGATTGCTTGGTCGCATGAGGGTATTGCTTGAGCGCTAGCTTCTGGAACTCCATATCTTATTTCACTCTGACCGCCAATGGTCATTTACTTGATGATTGGTCATGACGGTGGACTTATTACACGCCACTTAACACTACCAATCATCGAAACTTTACTATAGTGTAGTTGGGTGTAATTAGACGCCTGGGATGTATGGGAATGTTAGAGAGGATAAAAATATGATGTTAAAATAGATATGGAGATGGATTATTTATATAGATACATTGTTGATTGCTTTAGTATAGATTACTACGTAATAGATAAGAGATGAGAGAGATGGAGGTATTTAGTTGAGAATATGGTGTATGAAGGGAAGAGAAGAAAACGAGTGACTGAAGGTGCCGAGAATAAAGCTACCATAGAAGAGAAAGGAGACAAGATAGATGATCATAATGAGCTAAACGACAAGAAAAATGATGACACTGGGCTACAAGACAAGAGAGATGAACTAAAAGACGAGAAAGAAGAGAGGAATGATGATGATAATGAGCTAAACAACAAGAAACGTGATGATAGTGCCCTTAAAGAAGAGATGCAAGAAAGGAAAGATGATGTTAATGAGCGAAAAGAACGCGAGAAGACAAGTGTGCAAGAGGAACGTAGTGTTGTGGACAAGATTCGTGAAAAGTTAAAGAGAAAAGCACCATCAAGAGAAGAAAATGTGATCAAGATAACAAGACAAGAACTTGTGATTGAACAGAGAAAGAGTGGAAGAAAGCGAATGATGATAAATACTGTTGGAAGAGGAGTTGATCAAATGAGTTTACAAAAAGCAGTGAAAGCAACATATAAACGATTGCAAAGTCGTGAAAAGGGAAAGAAGAAAGAGCACATGCACAATTAATTAAGATATTACTGTGTTTCTACGCGTGGTGTAAATCGTATTGTTGGTCGGATAGACAAAGCACGAGGCTCAAGTACGGAGGCCGAGCTAACATCGTTGGACGATGCTGACTCAACTTTACGTACAACAGCCTTGTTTGTCTTGGTGGGTAGTTGATGCTTGAGACGACAGTGTTCTCCTTCAGGACAATAGCCTTTGAGGAATGCCTCACAAATAGCAGCTTCATGATTAACGTTCACGTGACGATATGGACAATCATCTCGAGTGCACATGCCTTTGAGAAACAGGGTACACACAGGCATTTTGTTCTAAAGATATAAACGTGATACGATGGGCTCATTGAGAATACCTGATTGCGTTCATGGGATAATGTGCACTTGGGATCATCACATTCATTACGAAGAAACTTTCGGCATACAGCAACTTTTCGACTGTCATGGATGTATGGGCATGCATTTTTCTTATTGCAAACACCTACAACATTATGATGCGGCATTGCCGCTTGATTCAAATTACCAAATCGATTGTAGTAGAGACAATATTCTGTTCTTGACATGGTTTGATCTGGTTTAGACCTAAATTAGTTATTTAATCAAAAGGTTTTCTTCTTTCACTCTACTTGAATGCTTTATACTTGATTGTTCCACTATTTGCTGTATTCTTGTTTTGGCTTGCAGTCCTATATATTACGTTGTATTGAATCGTTCATTACATAAAAAGAGAGTTTACACAGAAAAGGATGGCGAAGGAACGAGTTCCTACATATGCAATCATGTCATTTTATTGCAATTTCGATAGATATCGATAAGAATCCTCACATGAACACTTGAATCGCTTCTTTCTGCCTTCCACGTAAGGTTTCTTGACTGGACAGGACGATATGGACGTTCATATCGCTGATATGGGGATACACGCACATTCCTAGGACGTGAATACACAGAAGAAGCATGCTCCCTTGCAGCAATCACGTTCTTGAGCGCTGTAATCCTAGCACGAACGATCGCTTCGTCATTGGCCATGCCGCTTCCTCCCGCCATATTCAGTTCTTACAAAAAAATTAAATAGTGTACACTTTCTTTTTGAAATAGTATTAAAATTAACGTAACCAGAAGATTCTTAAATAGTGTCATGTTCTTTTACGAAAAATAATGTGATTGTACATTAAATGAGATATTTAAACTAGTGTTACACTTTAAATAAGACACTTTAAATAGTGTACTTGACTAAAGTAGACACTATAGCGATAGACGATCTCTTGGACGCGATCGCAATGGCATTTCGCCCAGATCTGCAGCGACGAGCAAGCAGAGCTGAGGATAATCGAGCAAAGAAAGACAAGTTAACGATGCCTCCATGGATGCGAACGAACGACCAGCTTCGACCAAGAAGAGAAGGCGAATCCCCCGAAGAAATCAAAGCCCGAGGCATTGAAATGCTTACATCGATGTTTCCTCGCTGGGAAAAGGAATCGCTCTTGCTAATCTTAGAAGTACATAGTAAGTAGAATATGCTACGATTCTGAGAATGACTTGGATGTAGACTATGTGATCGATGAAACCATTACGACGGTGTTGCGCATGGAAGAAGAGGAGGAAGAAGAAAGCAAACGATTAAATCGCATTAAAACTCTATCAAAAGAATCGCATTATGTACCCAAATATCCAATTCCAGACGACTTTTTACGCGTAAAAAGCAACATTCGTAAAGAAATATGATGAATGAATTTTAGGTACCTGGAGAAGAATTGGATCATGATTCAGAAAGCGAAGATTCAATAAGAGAAAGCATTGATGAATTTGATCCATTTGCTACCTTGTCTTCGTCACGAACTCTAACGTCAGCAGACTCAAAGATTGCAGAAGATGATGGCACAGTCTATGGTAAAGAGTTTGACTCGGCTACTGACGACACTGTAAAGACGATTGAATATCAGGATGATATTCCTATTGTTGTAAGCGATTTGTGATTCTTTAAATGATCTAAGTCGTTGGTAGACGCCAAATGTTAAAATGACAAACTTTATTGACCCAAATGCTACACCAGAATCACTACAACAAAAGAAAACTCGACCAAAATCCCGCACTGATAATCTCTTTGCACAACTTACTGTGATCAAAGTAAATATTGGGTGATTTTTACTTTATTTGATCAACTTGGGTAGAGAAGTAAGCTTGATATTGTTGGGGCAGAAGATCGAATTCGTCATCGTGAACCACATCGTGTTTTGGATTGTCTTAACAAAGCTAGTGCACTCTATCGCAATGGAGTCATTTCAAATTATGAACTTGAAACTTTACGATCATTAATTCTATGCAAAATGCAACCATCTAAAATGGTACAATTTCCTATTTTATAAACGAAGTCTAATTTTCATGTAGCTCATGGATTCATCAGTCAATATGAATTCAGAAACAATTACCGATCATGAATGGAATTGTCTAGTGTTTAAAAGCAAAGGTATATATGCTTCAAAGATAGAAATTCATTAATTGTAGACATTCGCCAAGCTTTGTCGATTCGTATTATCAAGACACTTATGGTTAGTCAGCATGCGGTAGTGTATCTTTGAATACTCAATGTATGAACTTGTAGCTAGGAATATGAAATTCGTACAAATGATTTGGAAACTGGGGTAGTTGTTGTCACTCGAAAGCGATTTCGAGAGCTTTACAAACTGCACCGCAAGGTACATATTTTAAAGCCAAAGATTAAATTCATTAAATTTTAGTTGTGTCCACTATCGACACGTATTAGCTCATTTCCATTTCCAACAAGACATTCAGTGTCTAAAAAGGAAGATTTACGTCTTGCTGCTGAACGACAACCACAATTAGAAGAAT
>JNBS01000647.1:0-21756 GCA_002081575.1 Thraustotheca clavata | reverse complement strand
CTCTGGTGTTGACATGGATCATGGTCTTGTATGCTCCAGTGGTCTTGTAAAAATTGGTAGTCGAGAGCGGCTGATGTTATTACTTGGTCTTCATTTTGCTTGTAGTTGTATGACGTGTTTTATATGTATTGCACTTCATTGCCGTCCTACTACCGCGAGATTGAATACATATAATCATCTTGACAAACTTCTTTCTGGTGCCTCTGCTGTCTTACTTGTACGCGATAATACTGATGAGTTAGACCGAGTTAGCTATTTTATGGGTGGAGTTGTCATAATTGACTTCTGGGGTAGAAGAATCGTGTTTGACCTTACGCATTGGGTTCTTTCTGTATCAACTTCATCACTTTCACCAATAATACCTACAGAACAAAGGCAAAAAAAGACAAAGTGGAAAAAATATCCAAGAGTGGAAGCTGCTTGTGGTCTTGTCTATGTTTTTATGACAATGTTCGGTAGCATATCCTATCTACAGCTTTCCCAAACCAACTTATCAAATGATTTTTTCTGGGCTGGTTTAAATGCTACTGGCATCCACCCAGCCTTAATGACATGGTTTAGAGATCAATGGATTTATAATGACCTTGGTTCAGCAGTAGTAAGCTTGGACAACGTTAGTTTACTTGGAAATTTTGGTGATGTTACTTCCGTAGAAGCTCCTGCGTCGATGGGTAGTCAAGCTCAAATGACATTGCTTTCTACACCGACTCAAGCGATTACTGGACTTCGAGGCACAAAAGATGTTTGTGATATGCCATGGATGTTCACACAATATTGTTATGTCGATTTCCAACAAACATGGTCTTTAGCTAATTCAGCAAAGAGAGCCCTTCGATGTTCCAAGATGACGGCAAATGGAGCTATTTATCTTGAAGCAATAGTGAGGAATATAAATTGGCCTGCATTTCAAGCATGTTGGGGTGATGCCTTTGACAAGGGTATTGCTGAAGAATTACGAACTACAACAGCGGGTAAACTTTGGTTAACACAAAATCTTGTTTTAGATGGCTTTTCAACTGCTTCCATTGCAGATGAAGTCAATCATTGGAATAAACACCAAATTACTCGATTCAACATCCAATGGCAAAATTATCGTAAAGTTGGTATTGTTCATACCTACAACATTATTGGGGCTCTAAGTAACAAAACACCATTTACTATTCAATCTGATAGTTGTGTTGACAACAGACACAGCCAAACATCTATGAAACTCTACTGGGCGTTTGCAAATGATCTCAACTTAATTACCGCAAACTCCAGTCATGCAAGTAGTTTGGTGAGAGGTAGCTCGAATTTTGTATTTGAAAATACTTCTATTGCTACCATCATGGCAGGATATGGGTATGTTAATTCACCTTTAAGTGCAGGATTGACCGCGGTCAAAAAATTCTTTGGTCCATTTGGCTCGATTGATACATTTTATGTACCTTGTCCATCAGAGGTTCGGGCTGCTTTTTTGGCAATTGGAAAAGTGCTTAACGATGCTATGAGACAAAATACTAAAGCTCAAAGCTCATACATGAATATCAAACTTTGCGCTTATATAACACCGGCACCAGAAAGATGGATGAATGACTATTCTTATGGAGGCACATTGCTGTGTGACCAATCTTTGCATCCAAACCCAATCAAACAAAGTTTGTTGGCACTATTTTCTCGAGATGAAATATGTCGTCGAGGTGATGCTTTTGTTACCATATTACGTCCCAATCGTCCTCAGCTAATTACTGCCACCATGATGGCAAACTTGTTAGACCCTGCAACCAACTTGACAGCAATATGTAACTTAGATCTGTACAATGGTGGCAACATTTGCATTGGATATCTTTCAGCAACTATTTCATTCATTCAAACTTATTTTAAAAGCATTTCTGAGCTTGATATTTTGGCCGCTGCAGCTACAGACGCTATCAACAAACTTGATATAAGGTTCATGCAGTATGGTGCAGTGAACACAACATCACCGATTGAAATTTATCACATTCCTTTGTTAGCTGAACCACATTTTAGGTTCTTTTCATGGCTTTTTATTTATCAATGGGTTCTTGGCAATCGTGAAGTCATATCATTTCAAGGTGATAGTACCGAGTTGACATTGTTATCAGAAATACTTGCACCATCAGTACAGGTAATTGATACCTCAGAGTTGCCGATCAATTTTGCTACATACGCGCGGTCTGGTGTATTTTACGTGACTGGTGTGCTGTTGGCTGTGTCATTTGGAGTTGTAGTCTATGCTGGAGCTAGTCGTGGATTTATTGAAGCGAGAAACCTTCTTGAGGTTAACCGAGTTGGTGGAATAGTTTGGGTTGGTCGTCCTTTATTAGCATTACGTAGTCTTACAGCACTACTGTTATTGTCAACAGCAACATTAGACTTAAAGGCAGACGGAATTTTGGCTGTATTTAACGTGATGGCAATGCCATGGTACAAAACTTTGTTATCTGCAGCTGAAGTTACTTGGCTTGTTTATATTATGAATGATATTGCAATTGTGATTACAGTATCTTACACAAAGTACTATGCTCCGATTAATAGCATTTTAATGTGGCTTATCACTGGGGTCATGACATTATTGTCTCCAGTTGAACACAAAGTAGTTCTGGAAAAAAGTTGCAGCTATGGCACTGGGATGCCTTGGGATATAATTTGTTCTAGTGGCACCATTGAAATTGGTCAAATGTCTCGTTTGGTAACCCTGGTGGGGCTTGTCATCGGCTTAAATTGTTTGTGCTATTTGTTTATTCACTGCACAGTGAAAAGAATCCAAGTAACAGAGCTTTCATGGATATCTGGTGGTGCCAAGTATTTATTCGATGTTGATAGTTGGTACTATGGTAACGTGTACTTCTTGGATCGATCATCAGCAATATTAGATGGAATAATTACTTGGCATTGGGGCGACAAGATGCATGCTTTTGATGTTAAAACCTGGCGATTACTGCCTTTGAAAAGAACTTGTAGCATTTCCTATGAAAAAAGTTTTGCAAATGCAAGTAAATATGCTTTGCCGCTAGATGATTAAAACTCAAATATATTTATCAATTTTACGCCGAAGCTCGCCAAGCAAAAGCAGTGTACATGCCCTTATCGACATCAAAGGCTTCACCACTATCATCGCCACCTGCACCAGCAATAACATGGAGCTATACAAAAGTCAATTCCTGATCATAGCATTACATTCATACCGGAATCAAGTGCTCTTCACGATGGTGGCATTCTCGTGCATGTGGAAAGGAAGCCCATTTAGACAAAGCATTATTACGATCATCTGCTGTTGGCGCTAAGGCAGCTTGAGTCAAGGCTTGGTTAAATTTACGGCCCTTATTTTCATGATCACTTTCACGTCGGCTTGGATGAAAAGTAGCTCCTGATCCAAGAATTGCAACATTTTCATCACGAAGAGTAGAGAGCAATTGACCAAGTTTAAAATGAAGCTTTGGGTCCATACCAGCAACGACACTCACTTGTACAATAGGTACATCTTCTGCTGGGTTGATAAGCTTGAGAGGCACAAAAGTACCATGATCCCAACCACGAGTTGGGTTGAGGCGGGAAATAATATTGGCATCAGTGAGGAGCTTATGAATCTTTTGAGCAATTTCAGGGGATCCCTTAGCCTTGTATGTGAGGGAATAGGCTTCATCTGGAAAGCTACACAATAAAATTATTATTTCAATAAAAAGATGTTGTTGTACCCATAGTAATCATACAAAAGTGGATGAGTTTCACCTGAAGAAATGGCGACGTAAGGTTCTTCCCAATGGGCTGTCACAATAACAATAGCTTTAGGGCGTGTAGTTGGATCATTTAATCCAAGTAATTCTCGTGTATTTACTTCGAGAAATCGACGAGTTGGTCCGTGGTTAGGATCGGTGGCAGGACGAAGAATTGGAAATGGACCAGCACCGTGGTTGGCAAAGACAGCAGCAGCGCGAATAGCAGCACAAGTAGCCATGGAAATGTCCGAAGCAAAAGAAATTGTTAAATGAGATAAGAACAGACACCACATTGGGAGGATCGACATCTTGATGCGATAAGAAATTACCATTTGATTGGCTTCAACTTTGAGACGCAGAAGGTGCTTCCGGACACGGAAACAACTTCCGCGAATTCTATGATCTTTTTAACATTTACGATTATACCATCTCTTGTGCATTGCTTTGTACAAGTGTAGCATAAACTTAACCAGAATATTGGAACAAGGTCATTGACTATAAAGACACAACAGCAACAACTGTCTTCAGTTCATATATCAACCACTTGAACTTGCATGAAATCATTGCACTTGCAAAGGTATACATACACCTAAAAACTATGCAGTACTATCAAAAATCAACCAAAGCCCATGCTCATCAATTCACATCGGAAATCAACGAGGTTTAAACAATGTGAATACTGGTTGTAAGATTTCTTAGTTCTTATCACTATTTTTGAATTGCTATCTAGCAACTTAATGTATATAGTAGAAGGAGAGCAGCGTTTTAAATAGAATATACTGGCAAATAACTTAGAATTGCTGATTAATTGGGGTGAATAAACGCTGTAGATAAAAAAATCATCTTTTCCACCTCTTTGTGAGGAACGAAAGACGCTTGAATTGTGGAATCAGGTGCGTTTTTACTAATATACGCACCTGTTTCAAGTGATTCGTATGAAATAAAAAAACGTTTCAATTGTGCATACAATTTTGAAATGAAACGTTGATATTTTTGAAAAATGTCACATGAACTGTAAAAATACGACAGACATATTGGAAGAGAGATGCTAGTGCTCACGGCGGGCGAAGGCGTTGGACTTGTGCTTGCGTCTTTGGCGTTGGCTGTGGCTGTGGCAATGGCACGATATCGTCACCAAAGTCCTGTACGAAGAGGTTCTGTGTGGTCGAGTGCAGAAGATGAAGACGTGCAGTTACTTCAGGATGAATTGACAATGGTCAAAGCCAAGAGAAAACCCTTTTTTTATCCAGTACTGGAAGAATCGGTGGTTTGGTGGGAAGAGTGGCAAAGGAAAGCTCAACAACAAGGCAAAATAACACCTCTGACACCGTCACATCCATTGACAACCACTACGTTAGTGACAGCATGAAAAAGTGTAGTTTGCTGCTCTATTACTATATAAATTATTGCTACTATATTCCGTCTGCAATCAAGATGGAGGAAAGGCTACAATATATTCGAGAGCTGGCAATGCAGACTCTTCACTTGGCTCGGTTTTCACAATCGATTTCTTGGGAGCAGGCATGACACGGTTTGATGCTATGGAGATCCCACTACCTCGTTGTTGTGCAATGCTTTGTCGCAAGGTTGAAAGCCATCGCAACTTGTCTTGGAGAGTCAGAGCACTGAAATTCGTAGTTTCTCCATCGATTATTATGTTAAACTCCATGGGATTTAATGCTTCCGGAGGATAATCAATCACGTCGGTGGTAGCTGAAATTCTCCAAATACCAAGAGCTACTTCAGGTCGAGCAATATCATGTTCGTCAGTGTAGCATGTTAAAATATGATTTTGAAATACAGCAGTGCACTTGTGACATCCTCGAAAACTTAGAATTCCAATCTTGGCTTTACGCTGTGTGAGTTCTGGCAATGGTGTCATTGTAGATCCACCATTGTGATTGAGCTTAGATAGTTTGATTTGATTATTTCCAGACTTGGTAATTGCTTCATGAGACTTGACTCTTGGAGTAGTTGTCCTTGGGGTATTACAAGGTAATGAGTTAAGACCATTTCCAAGCAGTGCAATAGATGCTAATGGACTTTGTTCAGTTTGGTTACTACCACGCTCTTGTGATTCAATGGGAATTGGTTTGAGTCGAAAAAGACGAAATGGTGAACTTATATCATACCTTTTGGTTGATATTGTTGTGTTTATCACTGGTTTTTCAATTGGAGTAGCATGACACCGCCATGGCCGAGGAGGAGTAGCTGTCTTGATTGGTGTTGTTGCAAGAAATCGATTAGAGTCTTCGAGTAAAATGCTATCCGAGGTGTAATTTAGCATTGGGACATTACGGCTAGCGTAAAATGATCCTAAACCATGTTTTGGAGCTATTGTCTTCTCTTGTGGAGGAAACAAGATAGATGGTATAGCTGTAGAAGATGTAGTGTTTTCTGTTGTGAGAGAAGATGATACATATAGAATATCATTGAATGCTACTGGTTGACCAGCTACAATATCTGTCATGGTTAAATGATTAGGGCGACTTTGCAGGACTTGACTTTGAGTTTTTAGTGGTGGTGTAAAGTAAGCTTCTTCCACTGGGTTAACCACAGAGGTCACACGACTGCGCATATTTAGAATTTCCATTGCTTGGCCTTTTAAATCCTACAAAAAATCTTGACAACAATAGTTTGTTGTGATAGTACTTGTATTCTTTGCCTATGGTACTTGTTTTGTTCTTGAATATCCCTGTCCAAGTCGGATTGAACCCACTTTGGTACAATTGCACGTAAAGTATCATAGTTAATAGTAAGAACCTTGGTATCAGTTGTAATTGAAGTAAGGCTAAAATAACATTCACCGCAAGCCCATATAGTATGCCCTGCATATCGTCAAGTCTTATATCATGATATTCCCACCTGATGATACATGTGCAAGATTTGAATGAATTATCAATGGATCATTGCTTATGGGATCATTTGGTTCTTTTTCTGTTAATTCCATCCGCAATGTAGCTTGCACAGAACACGTTCCTTGGCTAATTATGTAGGCATGATTCAGTTTGGAATGAGTCGAAAATATTTCTAAGCAATTCATTTGAGTGAATTTTATTGAAATTTTTACCTGCGTCTTTTGTGTATATCATAGAACGTGCAGCGTATATTAAATGGCACAATCTATCTAGCTCTAGACGGGATGTCCAGCTTAAATTGAGAAAAAAAGCAATTGTATCCCTCATATTGCTCAAGACATTTTTGTCCCATAGATCTGTAAACGTTTGAGTTGTGAATGATATCAATTGAGTTGTTTCTTGGGCTACTGCAGTCAGATTTCTAGTTTTTGTTAGTCACCGCCTTTTATTAGTTATCATATACCGTGTCGTTTGACTCGTTAAAATTTCAAATTCTCCAAAGCCTTCGCCATGTCCAAGTCGCTTTAATGTTTGGTGCTCAAGTTGAGGCAGTGGAGAGTACAAATACACTTTACCCGTCACAACGACGTAATACTTTTTTGGAGAATCACCTGCTGTGTAAACTAGTAATTGTTTAATGCAAAATAAAGCTCCATCACCTACTTATTGTTCCTTTGTCAATTGTGTCGAATTTAGCAGATGAGACTATATTGGACATGGTTTCTTCAGACATGCATTCAAACAAGCTCATATGTGCGAGATGTTTGATAATTAACTTGACACGTTGACTCACTGCCTGGTCGAGTAGGTTCCAAAAACGTGGTTGCTTAATTGGACTTGGATGGGCTACAATTGTTTCAACAACTTTATAGTTTGCTCGCATCCAGTGGGCTTTAGCCATACTACTAACTTTAAAAAGTTTCATATTATGGAGTGACGTACATGCGCTTAGAAGGAGCAGCAATCTCATGAAAATGATTGCTTCTTCGTATTGTTTGAATTCTTTCAAATGCTTCTTTTGAGCACTTTAAAATTTGAACTGGGGTGTCAGTTGTCACTGAGTAAAGGCTAACTTGAGTCTTAGAGTATTCAAAAATACTTCATTACCTTTTGTATGCGCCAGGCAAAGCAATTTCACCACCATACAAATCACCAGCTTTGATTGTCCAACATGTTTGAATAGTTAACACACCGTCTTCAACAATTATATCGTGCTGAGGTTTATCCACAGATGCAACAATTATTGGTGGGCAGTCAATTGAATGTGGAACAACAGAATTTAATCTCAACCGAGCTGGACGCTTGGAGAGTTTAAGAAGCGTTGGTAGTACTGATTTTGATCGCTTCTCGTGACAAAGTAGTGTTTTAGATGTTGATTTAAAATCACTTCTTAATTGCCGTATTGGTGTCGTAGTACTTGAGGTATCTTGGTTATGGTTATGTAATTTTTGGGTTGCTCTAATATGAGCTCTGGTTACTGTGCACTGTCCTCGCAATATTAATGTCAAGTAATTTAATCTTTCACCAGAGCAAATTATTTTGTCACCAGGTTTATAGTGTACAATTTCAAATAATTCATGAGCCATTGAGCACTTCTCTTTCACTGTGAACCAAAGTTCTTGGGCTATTGTAGCTAGCTCATCATTCGAGTGAATAACCCCTGAATTAGTTGGGGTGCCACCGTCAACTGCTGCTCTAAGAGCCCAACAGGACATCGTTGGGTCTGCAAGACGTTGAATAATCCCTTGTACATCAGCTTCCATCAATTCAATTGCCATTGTTGGTTCTATGGCTACCAATGTCATAGGTGTGAAGTGTTGCCCATTTGCATCAATAGCTTGGGTTCGAAATGTTTCTGTGCTGTGAAATGTGTGAATGTATCGTCCATAAAGAGTTGTGTATTGTTTCTCAATTGGAGATACCAATTGATGATCATGTAAAGATGGTACAAAGCTAAATGGATGTAAATCAATGGCTTCGTAACATTTATCCCAATGATCTCGGCTATAACCAGCAACTCGACCCTTTACAATAGAACTAAAAAGTGCATCACCAAAGCTATCTTCTAAACTAATCGTATCACCACTGCTAAAAGTTTTTACTCGGAGGAATGGAATGCATTCCATACATAAAGCTAATGGTATATGATTGAAAATATGAAGATTATGGAGCAGATAGGAGATTTCATGCAGCAATTGCCTAGTAGCTCGCCTACCCATCGGACATTGGGACAACAGTGAAGCTGGTTGTTCAACAGTATAGATAGGATACATGAAATAAAGGTAGTGAGTTTTGGGCACTCTCAATAGGATTGTTGGGGCAATCGTGGTTGCAATTTCTTGATGTCGATGCTTTGTATGAATATCATCACTACCAAAGAAATCCCCAACTCGAACAATGCGTTCTGGCAAAGTACTATCATGAATCTTTACTCCACCAGAAACTACAAAGTAGATGCCATCGAGTTCACTTGCTTTGTTGTATACAATTTTGTTTGGTGGTAATGTAATGGCAGTCATGACTTCAACAAGACGGCATAATACACTGTCAGGAAGCTGATAAAAGCCAATAAATTCCAAACACCATCGGTGAAAATCTGCCAAGTGCTTGGTTTTTCGCTCGAGAGACGGAACTGCACATAATTCAAGTACTTCATGCTCACCAAACTCTGATTTCTTGTGGCGTAATAAATTGGAGAATTGTCGTCGATCCAAAAGCAAAACTTTCGTAGCTTCGTGTGCAACTAAAGTTGATGAAAAAGGTCGCTTTCGTAGCCAATGGTGCTCAGGATCATCAATTCTCTGTCTTGCACCATTCCAAAGATTTAAATGTCCATAAATATCACCAGGCAACATAGTCGCGATTATGTGGTATCCTATATTACTGCTACCTTTCCGTTGAATTGTGCTTTCTCCAACTAAACTGGGATTAAATATATTGCGCAGTTGAAATTACCAAAGCTTTGATGGAAATTGGGGGTGTCAACACATTGCAAATTCAATTGCCCTGATATGACAATAATTATATTGTGCCAAGAGCAATCTGGGCTGACAACTAAAGGAAATTAGTTGACGAATTGTAAGCTTGCTACCGGTATCTGACTGAAGGTATGACTTTATTTTGCAAAGTTCTACAGCAGTACCCTAATATCAAAATCTAAGTTGCATTGATGTTTACTACATACATGATCGTCAGGGTGCAGCTAACAACATATCCTTAATATATGATAGAATTTGCAATGAGTACCTGAGTTAATAGTGAATATTGCCCAAGTACAGAGAAAATGTAGCTATGATTTTCGTCCGACACCTAGTTTTTTCAAATGTTTGGATAAGAACGAAGATTACCTTTGTGGGAAAGTGAGTAAGTTTTGTATTGGTGTAGGCCATGGCTCGTTGCAGTGTCTCCTAGATTGTCAATAAGTATTATTATTAAAAAGGATAGCAGACATTACGAACTACCAAGACAGAAGTATTGTCTTGTGCCAGCTAAGCATTATCTTAACTATGGTTATAATAATATTTCTTACGACACTGAATTTCCGATGAGTTACTTGAGACTTTAAGGATAATTCATCATAACCACATTCGCCTAAATCATACTTATTATGTTGGATAGATAGTACACATACTCCCTAAACACAAGAATTATAAACTGGATAAGATGGTGATTCACCTATCTGATACATTTCAAGACATTCACCAAAATCCATGCTTCCACTAGTTTCAGAATACCTCCTTGTGAACCAAGCAGGAAAAGACTCTGTCTTATTTTGTCGCTGGGCAAACTCATGATTTTTATAAGCACATAATGCACCTTCCAACTAAAAATTTCGTCAATGAGGTTTGTAGTATCAATCCCTACCACTACATAAAGCTGGGAGTTGCTAGTAATAGCATCGTCCTGTTAAAAGTAAATTGAACCCAAAGTATTTATGTGGATGCGTACTTGATAATGCAGTACATCGTTATCATTGAATTTCTATCTCATGTTTAGATAACATTTAAGTACTTTAATACCAAGACAAAACATTCGTAAGCTACATCTAAACTTTACTGTGAACATGCAATAAATACTAAAACTTACAAGCTGCTGCTGGGTACGATAAAAAACATAATTTATCACGCAGATAATTTGCAATGATCAAAACATCACTATCCAGACGATCATACATCCTACAAGTGTCACTGTAAACAATATCAAAAAGTTTAATTTACGGCAATTCGAGAGCCCAAAGCAATGCTTTGAGTTGAAATATATCTGGCTTGAATACAATAGTTCGTTGACGCTGAGTTTTTGGACTAGAAGAGGTTGATATTTCATTATTTTGATCAAGTTCATGCATCGCTCGGTTTCGTATCTGGTTACAATTGAGAAAGACTACAGCATAAAATTGTTTTGTTTTCCAGCAGCGTAAAATTATCTACTGTATAAGAAGCTGCTATAATGCTATATATCTCAAACGCAATGAGAATTCTTTGGAGCAAAATAAGGTGAGGATATGAGGATAGTTTTGTCTCGTTTTTTGTTCAGATGGCTCAGAAGTTGCTTCGTGAGTTGGTAATGGTTTAATCTATAATAGCTATCAATATCATTTTACATTTATCAATGCGAGCTGGTGTTATATTTGTCAACCATGGCGCTGGACCACTTCCAGTATTGCTATCTGCTAAAGATAAAACTCATGGTCCAACAAGACGCTTTATGGAAAAATCAATTCCACATCTACTTGGACTAAAAGACCCATTAACCCGCCCTCGTGCTATTGTTCTTGTGTCAGCACATTGGGAAGAAAATCATGTTGGAATTTCATGCGCAGAGACTTCATCTCTACTATACGATTACTCTGGGTAAAAAACTCTCAAAATAAAGCACTAAATCTACTTAGGTTTCCAGAAGAAGCATATTCCATTGCCTATAATGCCAAAGGATCACCTGGTATTGCTCAACACATTCATGAACTTTTATCAAGTGCAAATATCCCTTCCGAGTTAAATTCATCTCGAGGTTGGGACCATGGCACTTTCATTCCTATGAAACTCATTCGACCGATGGGAGATATTCCTATTGTGCAACTCAGTGTTGTTGCAGGGTTTGAACCAGCTTTACACTTTAGAATTGGCCAAGTAATTTCAGTTCTACGAGATGAAAATATTGCAATTGTTGGCTCAGGAGCTACTTTTCATCCTAGTCGTAATCTTGTTGACATTAAACGCCGTGGGCGAAAGTTTAATCAAGCATTGAAAGAAGCTGTCTTGATAGATTCAGAAGATAAACGTCGTGATGCACTAAAAGCATGGACTAAATTGCCTTATACCCGAGATTGTCATCAACGTCAAGAGCATTTGATACCTGTATGCCTCAAACTATTTATTGTTGTTTTTAATTCTTCATTAGCTTATGGTGATTGCCGGTGCTGCTGGTGCCCAGGAAGGCCAAGTGTTTGACGTAGATGAAGGCATTTATTCATCATTTGTGTGGCGTGATTGAGATAATTAGAGTGAAAGCTAGTGCATTATTAATGTCACAATGATTTTTATGTTGATTGTGGAGGCGGTGGAGGGATAGTTGCTGGTGGACCAACTTTATCAGAGGTTTCTGTTGGTGGTGGTGGCGGTGGAGGAGGAATTCCACGACGTTTTCGATTAATTTGACGCGGTTTAGCTTCTGTGGCTAAAATCTTTTCTGCCACAGGATCATTACGGCCATGAAATCGATCTTTGATGTTTTGCTTTGCAAGAGCACCTTTATCAGCAGGTTTTTCATGCAAAAATGGACACAATCCGCCACGATTACATTCTCCACGAGCAAAAAACGAGCACAAATGAGGTCGATTTCGCTTGTAATATGGCTCTACTCTGGCCAACCGCAATAAAGCTTGACTTGGTGCTGTAGATTTCCCATAAGCAGACACGACACCTTCTTCTTCTAGCATTGCATTGTGTTGCTGGGCATGGTATTCTCGATTGGCTTCGCTTTCAGGTACATTTTGTTTTTCTTGTTCACTCAAAAAAGCATCACGTACTTGAACAGGTAAATGATACTGTAAATCAAGCACACACGTTTGGCAGACGTTCTTAATCTTTGCACAAGTCTGGCAGATTTCTGTTTTCTTGTACCGAGCTTTCTTCCCTGGCTTCCAACGATAGACTGTGAACGGACGATCACAAGTCTTGCACTGGCGTCCATAGGGCTCTTTCATCATGCGTACGTAAGGGTCTTCACCTAGACAAGGCTCACAGAGTTGAGGAAAGTCATCGGCTCCTCCTGTTTCCCAAGCATGTTTGACTCCATCACTCTTGATGCTTAAGCCTCGCTCGCCCATGCTTCAGTGGTTACCGATCGTGCACTCTTATTGGGTAAAATAAACTTACTTTCAGCCAATAAAGAGCTTGCTTTTGTGGTTGTTTTTAAGTATAAGTTAGAGTTATACGTTTAATAAGCTTCAGTTGGATCTCGTTGCAAGAAAAATGGATGGATGAAAGTAATCCGAATTAACTAAAATTATAACAAAATACAAACAAAAAACACAAAGGGGAAATATATTAAACAGCAAATAATACGTATACAGTATTCTCCCCAGATAGTGCACTGTTAAAATGATTACAAAAATATTATGTATCCATGAAAATCAATTATCACAAGCTATCTATAACTCTAGATAAGAAGTGAAAAATTTAATCACAGTGAAATAAGATCTTCTTGAGGTAAAATCCCTGTATACTTCCAACAATTTATGATTGTTTGCTTCGAAACCATTTACCATGCTTGCACGCCCACAACATAGCCTGACAAACATTCACCTTGAAGAGCGAGTCCATATTGCAAGTTTTAAAATCAATTGAACCATTCTTGTATCCTTCATGCAGAAAATTTGTCAAACGAACAATAGCATCCAATTGTAGGCTAGCGTAACAATCCTTGAAGCATTTAATTATGCCTGCGTCTTGGGGTTGTAGGATTGAGATTGTGTTAGGTGGTAGGTGTCCAAATTTAATATTACTAAATTCACCATCAATATAATGCGATGAGGCATTATCTACCAACTGAACAATTCTTTCTGTTTTCTTCACCAAATATGTGTTAAAGTACTCAACCCAATTTGAAAATATTTCCTTATTTATCCAACCTTTCTTGAAAGCAGAGTAGGTATAACCAAAGGTTTTTGGTAATTAATTGTTGCGATAAATATCAAAGGAGCTCTAAATGAGCCAGTTACATTAGATACAACACCGACAGTCAATCTTGCTTTGCTCTATTTTCGCCCAGCTATTGATTTTTTCGAAATTGATGAAGTTGGTTGGCGGGCGTAGAAAAAAAGCACATTTGTCATAGTTTATATCTCGATTGTGATGCTAAAGCTCGTTTCGAACCATAAGTCTTCCTTCAATAATTTTCTGCAGTTGAACAGAACCGCTTTCACCATATGCTATTTTTTACTCAATCCATTTCGTTCTTATTTACCATCAAGGAGATCGTGTTTCTATTGAACGAGTTTTCAAGTTGTCGCCTAATATCAAGAATAATAGACTTCCATTGACCACAGTCATTTCCTTCAGGCTGTTGGGGTATAAAAGTTGAACTTTTGTGCAGTAAATTTTAGTATTGCAAACCGAATTTTCATATCACTGAACAATGTTTGTTTAGATTTTTGTTCTTTAAGCAAACTAGCCAAGGCTTTTCGGTGTTCCATTTGTAAACAACAACAAAGATATACTTGTGTTAAAGGTAGAAAAATAGATACGTTAATACTTTGGCAGTCGAATGCAGCTTTAGGCTGGTTAGCAGGTGAAGCTTGCGAATCAACGATTCTATCAACTTTTTGGACAAATTTTCAATGTTAGCTGATACTTCATTCAAAGTTTTGACCACTGCACAGTTCGGACTTGAATTTGTTGTAAGCTTTTTAGTAGATAATCTTGTTAAGGTCGCTCCGGCAGCAAACAAAGTATGTAAGGGGCAGTTGGAAAGTTCACTTGCTCTAATCACAGCCCTGGGCAAACACTCCATTCTCATTTAGGGAAAGACTGGCTTCTAAATGCATCAACAAAGTGGTAAAAAGTAAATTTTCCACTGGTTTCAGGATATTACAGTCTGCTGCTGAATTTACAAAACTATGGCAATTTTGAAAGATGTGTTGTTGAAATAAATCTATTTTTCAATATCTGCTGCATGATTCTTCAGCAAATCAAGTAAATTTGGTTGAATAACAATGTCATCAGGATCCCATCCAGATAATCTCTTTGCAATTCGTTGATCGTTATGTAGTGTAGTTCCTGCATTAAAATTTGTATTTTGTAATGAAGAGAAGTTACCAATGTAGGCGAAAGCTTTGCTTAAACCAGAGGTGCAAATCCACTGTATGGCAATTTTGGGATGGCTAGCTGCCCACTGGGCAGCTCCACATCGAAGAGAATGTGACTTTAGTCCATTTGTAAGACCAGCATGACCAAATTCACCTAATTTTAAAGAATTTTCATATTCGTTTTCAAGTTTTTTCGGTTCATTATTAATAAATTGAGCCACAGACGGTCTTTTTCGCACATTAGCTTTTTTCCTATTATCGCATTAAGATTGCAATTCTAATTTTGACACACCTGACGATAGCTTTGCATGTTTACCAATTGTAAACGTATCATTCTCATCATCGTCTTGCTCACAATCAGCACAAGGTAAGAACGATGCATCAAGTTGGGAGTACGCATCACTACCGTCAATTTCTTTTTGTAAATCATTAGATTGCAATATGGGAAACATTAGTTTATTAGGTGACGAAACAACCAGAATTCAAGCAAATACAAATACTGGGCAAAGAAGAGGGTTATCGATGTGTCGATAGAGTGAAATTCCCTGTAGTGATGCTGTTTCGAATCTAGTAAAATTAATAAACAAATCTCCGTCAGCCATAAGTGAAATCTATAATATTATTAGTAGAATATATGTCAATAGTGTACTTGAGATCCTGTCAGCCAACATGAATCAATAGAACGACCCAATAAATGCCATGAAATAGTTAGAAGAGAGGATAGTTGAAGTGATCTAGATCGGCTACATCGAATTAATCTACTTGCTCCAAGAATATAACCTCTTTTAAAGAGGATTTTACTGAGTTTTCGATTATTATTTGATATTTTAATAGATATTTCATCCTTCTTTGAAACTATTTTTTATAAAAGTCATCATTTTATATTAGATGCTCAAAATGCTAATTGTTAAATCGCTCACTGTTATACCAGGTGCTTGTTTCTTGCATATTGACGATCTTGCTTCACGCTCAATAAAAATATTTCGCATACTACTTCGAATTTAAGAGCATTTCGTATCATCTAGCGATCCGAGGTGTTGACACAGCAAATTTTTAGCCTAGTACATAATAAAAAACATTATAACTTTAAATACTTGAGAAAGGTAATTTAAAAGTATAAAAAAAGCATAGAGGGGATGCCTAGACAATTATCTGCTGTAGAACTAGATAACTACCATTTTCATTCTTTACTTTGGATGAAGCATAGTCAAAAAGAAATTTAGCAAACTCTTCTTGAACCCAATATATGGTAAACTCGGGGACTTTTTGACATTTACTTTCATTTCATATCACTCCATATTCTTAAAACATCTTCCCAGCTCATTTGAGCGTTTGATAAAAACTTGTTGAAAATATTATTTGCTACTTCCTGCTTCCTGACGGAACTGACATAGCACTACTTCTACTAGGAGCTTTGAAAGCTGAGTATGCATCATTTATTTTGCCTTATCAGACATACTTACAGAGAAAAATTGAGGCTTTTGGCACTAATCTATATTTCTACATTAAAACAACTTAACATGTAGAGATTAGTCTTAGAATATCCTCGTGACATTTTAGATGAATTTATAAAGGGATTCTAAGCTTTTAGTTTGAACATATGTCCGAGATATTAATTTCATTGAAAATCTATTTCAATGCAAATTATTCATTTTTGTTAATCCTACTTGGGAGTAATAAAGCATAAACAGATTTTGATTTACATTAGTGTTTCATCGCATCATTGTATACTCAATCATATATTTAAAGATATATTAAGATCAAAAATTCTCAATTTACACTATGTTGTCCTGTACCCATTTCCTTCCTTTATTGGTTCGGACCAGAAAAACCTAATTATTCACTTATGTTGGGCAAAGTTATGTCTGGAGGAAAAACAATAAACATTTGAACAACACGGAGTAAATTCCGTGATTCACTGAATTTCACTACATCTAACTGATGTCTATTACTGGGAAAACGCGTTTTATGCTATGTAATCAAATCTATATACAAACTCTAAGTTATGTTATTGATAACTTTTAAGACTCCCGCTTATTTCCCAAGATCAATGATTGCGAGTTTTAGAAGTAAAAGTTGGGACTTAAGGAGGAACATTCGTACATAAATGAAGGTATTTCTTTATGAACCAATCAGCAATTTGCATACAACTAGCCAATCAAATTGATTCCGGGAAAAGTGGCAATGGACTAGTGTAATTGATCGGACTTTGAGGCATTGTCATGAAGAGTTTATTATCATCAAACCAAATGTCAAGCACCAGATAGGAGTTTTTCATTTTATTCACACTTAATACACCATTATCAACAACACATCAATAGCCTATTGCATTTTCTTACTATATTGAACTGTGTGCCTGTTGAAGTTACACTATTATCCACCACCACATTAGAATATTCATTGCTTTGATCGTGAACTCAAACCCAACGGACAAGACAAAGTTTTAAAAACAATATTGAAAAAATAGGTCTGAATGAGGCAGCCGCTGCAAAGCATCTTGCCTGCATCACCAGTTGCTTCATGGTGGGATCCAAAGCTTTAGAGCAGCTGCGTTCCAACTCATCGACAGCACGTTAAACACTTAATACGCCAAGAATTGACATGACTGCATCACTCTCTCTTTGAATTTAATGGATGTGGTCTAAAGTAGTTGTTGTACCTTTTTTCCATAAGTTCATTGCGTGTCGTTGCAGAAATGAAATCCTACTACGAATCACCCAGATGGTCTCTAAATGGAAACCAAGAAACAAGCTCACTTTTTTTAAATTGACATGCGTATGGCTGTGATAGCGGCAATCAATGCAACTTGGAACGAATGTCCATTGTATTCAACTCCAAATGATGCTGCAAGTGTACGCGCTCAATGTGCTAAAATTGATCTACCATTTTGCCACACTGGTGTATGTGTCAGTGACAAAACAATCTCAGTGTTTGTCAAACGTATTGTTTCCTCTGCATTGCCAGCCAAGTCAGTTTGGGTATTAAATGGTGGTCTTGGTCATGCAGCTCATAATGGTGTGATTTTACCTATTACTTCTATCGTTATGATTTAATAGATGCTCTATTGGAAAAAATATATACTGGTGCCAATGGCAAAGTAAGTGTGTATACAATGGATCCACGAGGCACAGGTCAAAGTAATTTTGTCGAAACCCAATGCTCTAGTAATATTTCGAGTTTAAATGACACGGTAGCTTGCTTTGGTACCATTAAAAATATTTACGGTATCGACCAAATTTACAATGTCAATCTCATGTATCATAGGAGTCAATGCGCCTAAAGGATTTTCACTCACTAGCTCTGCAATGGATGTAGTTGCAATTACCCAAAGCTCTATCTTCTCTAATGAGCAAGTCTATATCTTTGGTTTGTCGTATGGAACAAATTGGGTTGAGCGTATCATGCATTTTGCCCCTACCAATGTGAAAGGATACATTATTGATAAAATTGCAAGTGAAATTCCTAGTGACTACTGGAGTATTTGGAATAATGATATTTCTGCAATTGGTACTTCAATTCTTATTAGCTTATCTTAATTCTTTTGAGTAGAAGCCAAATACTACGATTTATGTGATGATGATGCATTTTGTTCGTCAAAAATTGGTCCAAATTCTTATCAATATGCTCATAAGCTTTTGCAAAAGTTGGACCAAAAAGATTCCGATTGTAGTCTCAAAATTGCAGAAAGCCAAGAAACTCCATCCGTCTTTGTAGCAAATATTCTTTCTAGTCTATTTCAATACAAAGATCAACGCCCTTTACTTCCAGCAGTGCTACATCATTTGAATCGATGTATTGACGACTTTCCAAGTGAAGAAATGTTTTTGAAAGCTCTTCTAAAATACTCTGACAATTTAACAATCAAAGACAAAATAGAAGACCGATTTGGAAATGATGCTTCAATCATAGCATACAGCAACATTTTATACAGCGAGTTGTGGCCAACTCCATCCCAATCATTTCAACAGATCCGAAATCAAACAATTTTGACAACTTGGAAGCCACCATCCAACGAAGCAATTAATCAAATGATTGCTCAACTATGTGTGTATCGTGGTCATGATGAAATCTGCAATAAAACACAATATTCCAACGATTTTTACTATCCTCACGACACCTTTTGGAATCGCCCTGCACAAGTTCCCAATGACTCGAGTGTCTTGCTACTTGCATCAGACCTTGACGTGAATAATTCTACTCAGTACTCAAATTTTCTATACTCTTTGGTAAACTCGGACAACAAACTACTATTAAAATTTCCTTTTGGTGAACGTTCTGTTTTTAAGAAGCATGCATCGGTGAGTACTACCTTACTCAAAACACACAATTAATATTTTTATAGGACCCAACTTGTGCATTTACCATTCTTTTGAGCTATTTGGGTAAAAATGGTGATCTCACTCAAATAGACTCGTCTTGCATTGCCAACGTCCCTCAATTTCGTTTTCAAGCTGTCCTCGACACATCTACAACAACGTATCTCTTCAATTCGACTGCCAATATGTATATTGACCCAACCACCATAAACACAACTACTATCCAAGCTATTTTATCACCAAGCAACACCAACACATCCCCACCAACATTTGCTCTATTGGGATGTGGTTCATTGCTTGTAATAGCCATTGCAGCCTTTCTTTATGTTAAGAGCAAACGACTTCATGTGATTGCAGTTGACACGGAATTACCACCAAGTATGCTTGCTGCTGTACAGCGTGTAAACCTCGACGATGAGGAAGAAACAAAAGAAGAAGAAGAAGAGGACGATAAAGACTTGATTGCACATTAAATAGCCCCTGAATCAATATCTTATGAAAAAATGATTTCGAACGTCTAACTTTTCTATTCGAACAAGTGCACGAGCCGCCTTTCCTCAACCATTTCTAATTAAGACTAATGATCTACGTTGGTGAAGCAGGCAAAGTGGGCGATGGAGTCAACGCTTTTCATGTTTATCCTGTTCGTTCAAGTCTTTCAGCCCCTATGATCAATGAGGTCGAACGTCGATATTCTGACTTTGTTTGGCTTCAATCGCAATTGCTTAAAACTTGTCCTGGCTGCATCGTACCACCACTTCCAGCTAAAGTTGTTGGGCTTTTGCATAGTCGAGAGTTCCTAGAAGCAAGACGTATTGGTCTTCAAAAGTTTTTAACAAACGTGGCTGCACATGATGTTTTATCACTAGCAGATTGCTTTGTGCAATTTCTACAAGTATCAGCTATGGAGTTATCGCAATTTAAGCTACGATCGAAAAGCAATGAACCAAAACAAGCATTGTCATCATGGTTTGGAAAAGCTGTTCAAAAATGGTCTGAAAATGACAAAGTTCAAAACTTTGCTGCTAAAGCTTATGGAAAAGATATCTCCAAGCCTAAATCAGATCAAGATCGTGAATTTAATCAAATTGCTGCTTATGTCAACGCTTTGGAAGCTCAAGCCAAAAATCTACAACAAAAAGTACTCGCAGCATATCGAGCAAACAAAGCTTCATCCCATGCTTATTGTGAAGTAATTGAAGCCACTTCGACTCTAGCTGACCTCGAAGCACCATTGCCTGAAATGAAAGCAGTCGCATTTACTTCATTCATTCAAATTTTGGATAATCGTGCAAAACATTTTGATTCCGAATGGGATGCACTAGCTGATGGTGTTGATGATTTTGCTCGTTGGATTGGAAGTGTACAAGCTGCTTTAGCTACCCGTGAAGATCGACGATTTGCTTATCAAGCACAATTGGCAGCCGTCAATAAACTAAGTGCTACACCAGATTCACCTACAAATCGCAATAGTTTTAGTAGCTTCATGTCTTCCTCTCCTAGCCCAGCAGCTATGGCTACATCACTAGCTGAAGCTCAAAATGCTTATGATGAAGTTCATAATCGTGTCATGTCTGAAGTGCTCAAGTTCCGTGAAGAAAAAGCTTCAGCATTGAAAAACTTGTACTTGTCTTTTGCAAGTTTGCAGCTTGACAATGCTAAAGAATTTTCTGATACACTACAACGAGTACTTCCACGGATGAAAGAGGCATCAAGTATTGCTGTCCCAAAAGAAGAAATTCGTCGTGCTTCAATGCCAACATTATCTCTTCCTTTTGGTGATAATAATCAGCCCAAGTATGATGAATTGGCCATGGAATCAAGCGAAAAGCCCTACGTTGATGTATCTTTGTAATTTCATCCTTAAGATTTGTTTAATGAATTGGCTTGTTTATTATTGTCATCTCATTTACGATAATGGTTAATAACAATTACTACGTATAATAAGTGTATTTCTTGTTGTGATATACTTGATATCTTTTGAGTGAATTGAAAATAAAGATTTTTTATTGTATCTAGTATTCCATGAGATTGAAGTTAAGAATGATAGTTGTCCATCAAAAATGTATCTTGGACAGTCACAAATGAGCTCAGCATCAGATGATGACAGTGAAAGAAGCGATAGCAGTGATGAAGAGAGCAATGACGATGATAGTAGTGTAGAAACAAGCTCAGTGGAGGATAGTAATGAAGACTCTGAAGAAGAATCCGATGATGAAGAAGAGTCCAATTCAATTGACGACAATCAAGAAAATGAAGCAATGCAAGACAAGAAAAGAGCTATTAAAGAGGATTTAGCTGCAATTCTCAAGATTGCTGCTCATATGGACAAAGTTTACTATCGTCTTGAGCTACGGTATGGTGATAAAAGCAAAGAACCTCCTTTATCTCTGGAATTACCAAAAAAGATTGAAAAAGATGAGTCCCCAGAAGTAGAATCACCAGTAAAACCTATTGAGGATGAAGTAAGGCATGAAATAAAGCCCATAACACCAACTATTGCAAGTCAAGTGCCCAAGAAAAGTGTAGATGTTGGAACTGATTCAGCAGATCTTGTT
>JNBS01000646.1:0-16040 GCA_002081575.1 Thraustotheca clavata | reverse complement strand
TGTAGGATAGCATACATGTTAAGCACTTTACAATATACCAGCAAGTTAGCACTTGGATTCAAACGCGCGAAAAGCACCATAAAGACTCAAATAAACTCTTGAATACAACCTCGTCCATTACAAGTCTGCTCCAAATCAGAGATAGGGAACGCAATGCTCAATTGCACAATGATTTGATACAGCATATTTGGCATGAATTTGGTCAAGAATTCTAAATTTAATAAGAGATCCACTACACTGTTGAATACATTTTTCACTTTTTTCATTTCTTAACAAAATACATTTAATGCTAAAAAGCGTTGGTACATTCATATATAAATGGCATTTAGATATCATATTGTGTTATCGTATTGTTGAATTTATCATGTCATGATAGAACTTATGCAATGCAATTTGTTATGCTTCAAAAAGTTGTCAGTATGATGTTGTTAAATGACTTCATGAAAAAAGAAAACCAATGTTTATTAAATGCAATGAAGCTGCTTATGGCACGACTATAATCACATTTTATTAGGCTTTGTGTGTAGATTTTGTGGTAATCAATATACGTGCACTTTGCTTGTATAACATGTCATTAGTAGTTAGTTTTTTTAATGCAAAAAGATGAGATTAATGTATTGAGTAGTTAGTTTTTAATGCAAATGAAAATTTAAACATTTTCAATTTCCGCATAATCCTCTGTGCTTTCCTCTTGAACAACAATCTTGTCATGATTCGAAGTTGTTTGTTCGGTAGCTGTATTCATTTCACCAAGTTCTTGTCTCGTTCTCTGAATTGCTTTTATACGTTTGAGCTTTAAATATTCTTTAGCCTCTTCAGACGTCGTATCATGTGCATAAAGCAACATTTCTGCTTTGTCTTTCTTAAGCTGAAGGCTTTTTTTGCCAGTAATACTTTCTCTTTTGCAATTCTGACTTTTATATCACTAGCTTTAGCCAATTGATCAATAAATACATTTCTGTCCTGGATAACATCATTTTCGGATTGGTAAAGTTGTTGCTTTGCTTTTTTCTTTCCTAGTGCAGGTCGTTTATTAAGTTCATTAGCACTTCGCTTAATCCCAACTACATAGGTAGCCTGCGCAGTTTCTTTAGTATTCGCATCAAGAGTCGAATCCACAGTCTCATAACTTTCATAACTCACAGTAGAATCTAAATTAAGTGCCATAACTACGTGTAGAGGTAAAGCTGTAGGATCAATACTGAATTTTGGTAAATCTTTCACGATATCCCAGCAACTATCAAATTTAAATGTTTTCCCAGATTCTTTTTGAAAAAGTGGCTTTGCTAGCGAATTGTAGTCCTTTAGTGCCCACCCCGACTCAAATTTAGAAAATGCTTCTCGTAAGCAACCACCTAATTTTAGTAAAGCTTTCTGGATAGTATTCTCCCAACGATTTCTCAAGCTAGTCCACGTTCGTATTTGAACGAAGCAGTGTCTTTTGTGAGTTTTGTCATGAAATACATTGGCTACATCATTCCAAAATGTTGCACTGTCTTGATCTGTAGCAATAACTGCATTAGATGTGCAGATAGAAAATGCTTGTGCCAATGCAAGGTCTTCGCTGTCGCTAAAGTTCTTGGCCCCAGCTTGCTTTCCTGGTCGGCTGGCAGGTGTTTGTGCCATATTTCAATGTGATGAATCGTTACATTGGATCCTCAGATCTGAAAGAAATTTTAACGATTCATTAATCTAACGAAAACTATAACGATAACTAAATTATGGGTGTGGAAATTTTCTGGTCTTTTTCACCACATATAACTACACCTATAGCGAATTTGGGCAGCGGTGGAGATGCTCTAACTCGAGCACCTATTTGTATTTTGAACGTCAAGGGTGGTAACGCCTGTAAGCTGCCACGAACTAAGAAAAATCAGTAGCCTCTTGCGAAACTGGTAATCAAGAACTACTTAATTTAGAAAATTGATTTTGCTTTTTAACCAATCATACTGTTTTATCTTTCTTTACCCAATGATAATTGACTTTACTTTAACTTACGTTTTTCAAATGGCGCTGCAATGAGGGAACGAAGTAGTACTCCACAGCCAGGCAGCGAAACTTACGCGCTACTTCAGGTGCTAACCAGCTCCAACGTAAAGCTCGTACAAAGAAATATGACGGTCTGAAGCTTCCAAAAAATCAGAAACCATATCCATTACCCCATAAAAACTGGTCAGAGTTTTCTAACTTGTTAACGTTAATTCCAAGTTACGACTAGTAGGGGTAGGTCATATAATTAGATGCATAATTAAATATTAACGCGATATACAAGAATAAGGTGACCTGATCGTATATAAAACTGTAGTGCAGAGATGAGGGCCAAATCCTGGGACAAGTAAAAACACCAAAAAAGAATATTGAAGCGCAAGACCGGAATCGAACCAGTGACCCTTTGAGCTGCAATCAAACGCTCTACCGCTGAGCTACTCGCGCTGTTGTTCTTCATGTAATATACACATTTTTAATCTATATGATGTAAATCATACTGATCATATAAGGTCACCATTTTTTCTCTTCCTCACTTGCTTCAGTAAGCCCGAGTATGTTCTTGTATGCCCGTTGAATGCCAATTCGAACTGATGGTAAGTAGAAAAACTCGCAAATGCTGAAGCCAAGGTAACTCTTTCAGAATATTTGCTTCTGTCTAGTTCAATAAGATCCTTCGGCATGTCTTTCAATGTATAAAATACACCATTTTGAGGGTCTGCATTAAATCACTGATCCCATGCATCTTTCCCAGATCGTGCTGTAGGAATGGATCTTGGAATTACTAGCTCGTTGATTGTCATTTGTTGCTGAGTAGACTTAATCCCATTCGGCTTCTCCACTGCTTTAACAATTGTAACAATATCTATAGACGAATTAGTAGAGTTAATAGCAGATAATATTGGAGCCTTCTTTTCCATTAAATGCCTCGGGTCCGCAGCATCACTCAAGCTTTTGGTAATGAAATATTCACAACAGGTCTTGGCATCTTGCCATCGGCACCATGCTATGAGGCAAAACTCAGTACAAATGTCCGATGTAGCAGTCACCGAGTCAATATTGTTCTTATAGCGTTTACAGTATTCCTTGAATTGTCTTTGATAAGCTGCATATGTTCGTCGTTGATGCGCCAAGGAATGACTCCTGTATAATCTTCTTTGTTGGTGCTTCCATGGCAGAAAATCCGAAAATGAAGGAATAGTGAAACATGTTTAATTTCGGCCAATGAAATAGCATATAAGTTAAATGTTAAAAATATGCTCCTGAACCGACGTAATCATCATCCAATATCTACCAATGAACACGCAAATTTATGCGCTTATCCAATCACAAAGCAAAAAAAATGTTGTTTGTCCAATCACTTGTCGCTCTGGTGTCGTAGTGGTGCGGTATGTATACATAATACTTCAATATGCTAAGAGGACCCACGCCTTGATGTAAGTACACATACTGTTTTTACAATCTATTTCATTTGTTTTTCTACCTACGTTAAATCGTATTGAAGTGACTAAAAGACTATTTGCTCTCATATTATTTTTTCAATACCTTAGAGTATCAATACTCCTTTATCTCCTAATTTATTTTTGCATATACGCTATAGATGTAAATTTATTTTCTGTTCGTTCCAAAAATATTTCGTGACGAATGCAGTTTTCTCGTTTGCTTTCCGATTTTGCATCAGTGATCAACTGGAAATTAATTAGATTGTACTGAACCATGCGATTGATTGTAATCTTCACCAAAAGTTTGGCTGTAGCCAGCAGCTACGATACGCGCATTGTACCTTTCAAACGATCCGACAGATAGGCATTTCATTTCAATAATCATTTGAGATTTAATTCGATACATCTTCGATCGTTAGAGGTCATTGCTACAAAGTTGAATTTGTTGTTGGCGATCAAGCTTTCAATTTCTGTGTCCATCGATTTCTGCCGTAATTCTCGACGATAATTTCAATTTGCACTGGTTAGAATAATCTCCTGAAATAACTACAAAATTGCTATTTGCTAGTATGTTGTTATGTTGCCCTATAATATAGATGATACTTGCACACCATTCACAGGAATTTTGCATTTAGAAGCCATAGGCAAAGCTGTAATAAAGCAGCATGCTCATCCAAACGTGGTTTATTATGGTTTCTTTGCTTATTAATCCCTTGGTTATTCACAACAATAGCTTGTCAATGTCTTTAGCAAATCAGAAAGGACGATTGGTAATTGAAAAGACACGTTTGAAAGGCAAGGCAAGTTCTAACGTGGTGAACGAAGCTCCACCCAGATATCGATCACTGTCCTAGAAGCATCGGAGTTGTACGTACTATCCTCCCAGCGTATTGTCCGTTCTACAACCCCGTCGGATTTCTATTTGCATCTGCAAAACAATCATATCAATATTCAATGACACTTCAACAAGCCTATCAAGAAAAAATTTCTGCCAATTATTCTTTCAACATTGCGGAGACACAAGAACACCAACTGAACAAGCTTCTTAAAACTGCAGATATATATAGCAAGGCTATTTTAATTTTGTTAAACCGCTATCAAAGTAAAAGTAACCACAGAATTTAACTCATTGTGCTTGCAGTTGAAGCAGTAATAGAAGCTAGGTCGTTGATAAAGCCCTCAATAATAGCTTTACGTGTTGGCAAGTTGCTCGGTTGCCTCAAAACATTATATGAGTAAAATCCAATGTTGTCGAAAAGTCCTTGTTGTCATCAGGCATCTTCACAATCTAAAGCAGCTGAAGCTGATCGCTTTAGGTGGTACAAATGCTGTCGAGGCAAGGACTCCACAGCATGAAACAATGGGAGAAGATATTGAAGTAGAGGCTGAGTTAAAATTGAATTTCAAGTGGATTTATCAAGGTTTCTCGTTTCATGATTCGCCTCACTCGCCCCTCAGTACAAAACCCCCCAATGTTCTTGTGCCCTACAATTTCTCCAAGAGATTCCCCCGCTCTGGCACCAGCACAATTCACATGTGCGGGTTGAATACATATACTTACAAAATAACCGTAATCTTGTTCTCTTCGAATGTCAGTTCCATACTGAAAAGTAAGCAAAGTAACAGAGCACAATCCATCGACACCACGCTCTCGTCTAAGATTGTTTTCTTGAGATTAATTGCATAGGTTTTGTGCAGCTGTCTAGACTCGGCGATCTAAGGAACCAATTGTTCCTGTCAAAGCACAAAGTTTTGCTTTGTTCACAAAATATTCTCAAGTTCAATTTAAAACTTGACTAAAAGCGTTTCCTTTAGCAATAAAGGCATTCAGCATTTTTAGATAAACTTTATGACCCACAGTTGCTTTCGCCATTGGCTAGAGTATGACTTGGAAATGTTTTTCATGTGAAAGACAGTCATCTTCAGGAGTTTCTATTGGCAAGAGTACCCAAACTCGACAGCTAAATTAGCCTCATGGAATGCCTTAGGTTGTTTTGCCAACGAGAACTTACACCGTCCATCCTTGAGGTTGTCGTGTAGAAAAGTACATATTTGATTCCCAGTTCGGACTGAGTTGATGTCGCACGGCAACATTGCCATCTTCTTGCCAACTTTTGTATGTGTGGAATGTTTTGTCAATTTACTCGTCACCACGCGAGAGCCTGACCAAACAATGGATCTACTGTCGACAAATACCTCGTAATTTCGGTATCGACTGAGTTTTCTTGCTGAGTAATACAGTTTTCATCTTAGGCATTATATAATATTTGTACAAGCTTTGACTTGTGTAGTTTCTGTCTTTTCTAGGAGTGATGTTCGTGTGGTGCAGATTGACTCGCCACAATTTGGTAGCATTCATCGCGAAATTTGTCGATATCCATGACTACATCAAAATACTTCTGATGAAATGAGTATTTATTATCCTTATTTTTTAGCAAAGACTCTAAAAAGCAGCTAAGTAACTTGCCTCGCACAGTTAAAGATGATTGAGGAATTGACAATAAGGAAACGATTTGCTTGGTTTATGATCTCCTATTTGAACGCTCGATATATGTCGTTAATACATACCATTGCAGCAATACACTTTCCAGAAGTCCTTTTTTGTCACTAGTTGGGTGAGAAATTGCTGAATGGACGCTCGATATATATCAACAAGCAATATATATATTAAGTATTAGAAATGGAGTATCACTTAGCTAATTTCTTGTAAACACGCCCTGTAAGCTTTGAATCAGTGTGCAAAAGATCCCAGCACACATTTCCTCGCCGTCTTTATCAAAACGCCGAACTCTTGGGCTCTTCGACAGTGAGAGCAGTAAAACTGCGTGTTCTAACAAAGTTTGAACACGCTTATCGCACTTCAAAGTGCACGCAACGCACGGGCGGTACTGGCCATTAGTCCCAGAATGACTAAAGAGTTTAGGATTTCCATTGACATCTAGTACAAGCGATCGACGACGAATAGATTGAGGTCGATCGCATTTAAAACCAAATTCGAATAATTTATGAGCACTGCAATTCTATATTCTTCAGGCACTGGTTCACTCTGTTTCGCTTTTCGTTTTAGAGGTAATTTCTTTGAATGATCTGATATTACACAGTTTTTAAGAGGAGTGAAACTCAGTAGACCTTTAATAATGGAATACATAAAATCGGATCGTTGTTTGAACTGTTTGCTTCTAGTCGAATATATTGTATTATGCAAAATATATGAATTAGTCGTTGCTAGGTCAAGAAGGGATAAAAAAATTGACTTATACCACTTCTTTGTGTGATAAGAGCGTTGAAGTGAATACCGATCCATTCTTATGTTGTCTGACTGACCAACACCGCCCATGTACCTGTGATATGTCGATACTGGATTGCAACATGCCTGTGAGTCATATTTACATGTATCTGTGCTCCGTGGTTAGTTCGTTCGATAGTCCTGTTGAAAGCACATGAACTGCTTTGGAGTCGCGCCAACCCACAGCTACAAATGTTCCAAGGCATGTTTCTGCATGAACATAGTGCCTTTTCCAACTAAGTTTTGTCTTGATTTTGCTATTGTTGCTCCCTTTGGATATCCAAGACGATCAGGATGGATCGTCCCAACAGCAAAGAGGCCCATTTTCAATAGTGTTGGACTTAGAGAATTGATTAAGGAAACAAGAAGACAAAACAAACCAGTGCAAACACGGGCTGGGATAAAGAGCAAAAACTCAAGTGAGTATTGTTCCGTATCGCCACAATGTATTATCTCAAGTTAACTATGTGCAATACAAAATTCAAGACATTTTGTCCAAACCTTTCACTATTGATAACCAACGACTTGATAGGTAACGATCCAAAACATTCTTGTGGCTGATGATGGGTGACTAAGTTGCGATATATCTATTAAATAGTTTGTCAAATACAACCACAGATGAATAATATCTATACAGCAACGCATCTGTAGGTAAATTTGTATTTTTCCATTGCACGAATTAATGCTGCAGGACCCGTTTTCAACTCACTGTCAGTGTTAATTTGCGACTTCCCTTGATAGATTTCAAGCACATTGCACAAACCAGTTTGATCACAGCAAAGCATGAACACTTTTAGACCATAGTAGCTTTAAAGGATTGTACACCTTTCCTGGCAGAAATCTTGATACTCAAGCGAATGTTCCTTCATCGAATGATATGTATTTTCCAACTACGAAAACTTTTGAAAAAGAGTTTAACGATTCGATAACATTGCGAAGCTTTGATGTCGATCTTGATTTTTTGGTGATAGTTTGCAAAAAGACAAATATTTACCTACTACTCTGAATTTATCACGAGTCATCCACGTTGCGAACACCCCTGATGGTTTCTATATTGTGCTCTCCGTACTCAATTGTGCAGTAATGCCTTCCTTAGTTGGCCACATCATATTTAAAAAACAATCCAAAATGCCTCATGATGCATGTTGTGGTAATAGGTTGATAGTGATAGAGTTAATCTTCTCTTAGAGGTGAAATTTTTTGGCATAATTTCTTTCTCTTGTCGCCTAACACTCAGCAATCCAAGACCAAAGCTTTATTGGGAAGTTTGCTAACATTGCATCAAAAGGACTTTTTACTGATTCAACAATGACAGACGGGATTGAAAATTGTTGGTACTTGAACATTATGGCCCACAAAATTCACATACTCTGCTTGAATAGGATCGGGTGTTTTAGACAACGCAATGTTATCAGTATCTTTGACGGACGTTGCATTTGGATTTGAAGTCAAACATTTGTGATCTTGCATCGTTTATCTCATGCGTTTGTATAGCGCAAGCTGGGTATCTAGACTTCTTCTGATTCTCAAATTGTGGTGAGGAGCTTGTGTTTGGTAATGGTACGCCAAGTAGACCACGCCGATGTTCTTCATTGCAAATATTTGCATACACCATTGAGAAGTGATAATTTTTAAGCACATGTCCATCCCCACGACTTCATGTAATGTACAAGTGAATTGAGGCCCAGTAGGGTCGTTTGTTGCATTGCATTTAACTACTTCATGGACCAAATACTTGCCTTCGTTGCCATTGGTTAAGATGCTGCATGTTTTCATAAGAACAGACTTCTGAGCATTTTTTAGAGTCATTTTGCTGACCGGTTTTTTTCCACGATTGGATTGCGTAGTGAATCTGCTGCCTAGTGTATTTTGTGTAGTAGAATCGCATTGATCATCAATTATGTTCTTAGCATTGGACTTTTCAGGAGTCAAACCCGGGACCACCCGACGGTCTACCAATAGATTAAGTAGACTGATTAGAAAACTGCTAATGGAACGACGTATGATTTTAATCAATTGCCACCACGAAGCTTGTGCAGCGAATAAAAGGCCTTGGCGTAGCCCTTATTGATAGGTAAATCGCCCAGTAAGTGCTGTAGATGGAGTTTAATTAAATGAGCAGCGCGAATCGCAAGTTGGATAGCCGTCTTCTCGGGTAAATTAGGTCGCAACGTACGGTCAGCACGGTAGAGCCAAACCTGGTAATACACACAAGCCTGAACAATCGGCCAAATATTTAGGTAGCCCCGAATGTAATAGCCATCGAGGGGCTTCGGAGCGTCGAAGAATAGCTCCAACTCGTTACTGGGAAATGAGCAATAATAATCGTTGAATTGCCTGGAAAGTTTGCCACAGAAGATACAACCAGGACGTGGACCTCGATATTAAAACAAGTATTGCATGTCATGTGCCCGAAGTAAAGTTTTGTACACAAATTCACCATAACGGGGAAGCAGGTGTGGCGGGCGGTACATTGCGGTAGCCTGTTGTAGGCGTTTGGGGCTCGAGTAAAAGTCGTTTGGGAGGTTTAAGTGTTTCGTTGGGATAAGGGGGTCGGTCTCGAAGGATGGCGATGGCAATTTGGCTGCTTTTTAGGTTGTCAAAGCCAGGGTATTAAGCCATCTTGTGTTTGAACCAACCATGAGAGCGGGCAGCTCGAAGAGGTTACTTGGAGAGTTTTAAATTGGATATCGACATTGACTGGCAGGCTATCAAAGCGTTCAGCCAGTTTGGACACCAATCCGTTGATCGATTGACGCGACGGGAGGTTAAGATTAGCAGTTGCGCAAGCTGTACGGACCTTGTCAAAGATAGTCGTGGGCTATAGACGTTGGCAAGGCGACAAGAATCATCATGGAGTAAACGTGGCATTTTTTTATCAAGACGGTGTTAAAGTCGCGTATAGATGCATCGATAGGTTTATTCAAACTGTTCGCTGCTGGCACAAAGTAAAAAAGGGGACTTTTATACCTGACAAGATAGCAAAATTGCTCCATCATGGTGGTCAACTTGTTACTGGCAAAGAAATGTTTGAACCATCGGAAAAGCACCATCATGCTCGAGATCAGAAAAGAAAAATTGCTGAAATGAAGGAAATTGACCGAGAACAAAAAAAAGCAATTAAGTCATCGAGCGCAAAGAAGAAAATGCACCAAAAGGTATATAAAGCGAAACCTTTTGTTTCTGCTCCAGAAGATACTATTCCTTGTGTGTTTGAAGTTGTCGAAATAGGAATAATTATGATTGTTGCTGTACAAATTTTTTATCCTAAATTGACTGTGTAGTGGATGCAAAAAAGGAATTCCAAAGTGATGGAATTTATGACCAAGGAAGAACGATATAGATGGAATCTAACTACTAAGCCTAAAAGTTACAGCCCAAGAGAGAACGAAATTAATAGAATTGACTGACTAAGGCTGAAAATTGTTAAACATTACGTTATTATCCAAATGTGCATGAAGTATTATGAATTACATTAGTTATGCTGAAAAAAATTGGCTTGGGTAGGTCTGTTGTTTCCTTTCGCTTTGGACGTTAGGAAATTCCTTGCATTATGTCATTTCTGTGATTAACCATTTTGCGAGAAATATCTTCAATTTCATGACTAAATCGAGACAATGGTGGATTTGGCGTTGGAAACTTGAAATTTAAAGTACGATTGAATCGTTCAGGTGGATTATTGGTTCTAGCCACAATATCGTAGTCGATTTCGCTGACATTCCAAAACATTGGTGGGATTAATTGCAACCAAGTCTTTTTAAAATATTGCCAAAATTGATTCCATTTTTCAACCGAGTAGCACACATTTGATTTAATACATCCATTTTGAATTTAATTCTTAACCCAATCAATTCCATTTGGAGATATCAAAGACTTTTCAATTACAGTAAGCATATCTAGATTACCTTTTGTATTAGCAATTGTCTTCTCAGCTGATGGAATTCTGTATTTAGTCATGCGACGCATGCAGGCTTGCTTGAAATGAAATAAACATCCAACGATCTTTGAATCAGGAAACCAATTTCGTACAGCAGTGATGAGCGCAACTTCGAAATCGCAAATCACTTCTTTAGGCTTAATTGTTTCCCCACACGTATTAGTAATAAACTGTAAAATATTCCAGTACGTGTCGTAAGATTTAGATGTACAAAGTATGAAAAAAATCGGTAAGAATAAAGTACTGGCCTTGTCTAACATCACTAATACTAAACATTGTTTGAATCCATTTGGGGTTATACAGAATGTTCCATCAATAAAGATTGATATATTCTCATATCGGAGCAATGACATCAACGTTGGATGACTCCACCCAATTACATGATCAATTTTATCCTCGTTTGAACTTCTTCGTGTTGACCACATGTGATTAAACTGAATGAAGTTTGGGTTTTGAGTTTTTAACTTTTGATAAAGGTGGTTGCTCAATGCGACCTATTTGGTCACATCCAAAATGAACTGATCGAACGTGAAGAACGCGTTTAATGACTTGACTATGGCTCATGGTGCGTATGGCTCCCATACGCAATGGTTCAATACGTTTGGAACGAACGATATCCCATATCTCTAGTGGCGAAAGAGTGTCGTTAATAGATAAACTATCAACATGATCCCGAATTTCTCTCGTAATATCCTTTATTGCATGACCAATTGGTGGTTCCTAAGTATACAACAAACATTTATGTTGTTTTGCAAACTTCGTGTCATAAGTCATAATGGATATGTTAAAATACTGCTTAGTGCTACAACCACGTCTGTAAAAGCTACATCTGTAAGTGATTTTAAAAGTAGAGGTTGCAGCGCGAGTGTACTTAAAGCCATCAAGTAATATCTTAGTTCTTCCTGTTCGTTTCGACTTGTCCAATGTTGTTGAGGTGTTGCTTTTATCCAAATTTGTGCCAACGATAGCATGTGATGCTGTTGTGTCTTTATCGTTTTCTTCATTCGTATCCGGTTCGGAACAGCTACTTGAATCGTAGGAAAGATTGTTACTGGAGTCATCTAACTCACAACTTGAGTCTTCAGAAGCATAATGTTGGACAATTGATAACATTGAATTGGTCCCGTTGGCATCATTACTGACTGTCTCCACTGCGAAAACTTGTCTAACGAAGCTTTTATGTGTAGGTTCTATATGTGACCAATAAATTTTGGTGTGACCTATGTACTTGACCAATCAAGTGTGACCAAATCTGTGACCTGATCACAGATGAATTGATCTAAATTAGACGCTTCCAAGATTATAAATACTCTTTGTAAATACACGATTTTATCTCCTCTATGAAATACTTACGTGAAATAGCTATTTAATTATATATTAAGCATATATATGTCCACAATGCGAAGCTATTTATGCTTAATTTTCAAACCTTATTATTTTACGAGTTAGTATTGGCAAGAATCAAACTCATATATACTTATTGTCCACAATCGTGCACATAATTAAAGTCCTTGCTGTAAAATCTTACAAATTTCAAGTATACCTTAGCTGTCCATTATTGCACGCCACACGGATACTATTTAAATATACGTCCCTCTTTTATTGTCCAAAGTATTCTTGCGCACTCTTAGAATCGGGATCGTCACTTGTTGAAAATATCACACCTAATAAAATACAAATGTTGGATGAGCCATCCAACTTTTTTGAAAAAATATACTAGTAGCCATTTTACTCTTGATTTCACTATATATGGTATCAAGGCTATTTGAAGAACTATGGGGTAAAAAGTGGTGCAAATTGGATGGTTTTCAACTACTTGATATGCAAGTTATTGTTTATTTCAATGTTTGGGACGATGAATTCTATATTATGATAATACAGCTGTACTATAGTTATTGTACATGATCATAATAATGCTATAAATTTATACTTTTGTTATCAAAGGTTTATCCGGATGCAATAATCGGTTTTCTCTTTGTAAACGAAGAGCGATGTGGTTGTACGAAGCTGCCAACAACGCCGCCAAGCAGGCAAAAGAACGTGTGGTTCAAGTGCAGGAGAAGGCATCTTTAATTGTAGCTCATGTTCAAGATGAGGCGAATACTATTCTAAATGCGATGAGTTTGCAAGAAATAAATCCTGTGGATGAGGTACATATGAAGCTTGACTTGCATTAGATCTTACACCCACTGCTTAGATAATTTTTGAAGAATTAGAAGACTATAAAGCATTTCAAGATGTATTTGATTTGGATGATAAAACTGAGGAAGTTGCCTCTATTCTAAAGGAAGATGAGTATATATCGGATTTGCACACAGCTATGGTGCCAGAGCAGCTATCTTACAAGGAATTTTGGACACGGTACGTGGACTTGTATATAGAATTACATCTAATGAGCTAAGGTATTACTTTCGTCAATTTACAAAGCAAAGACAAGAAGAAGAGCAAGCTAAACGTGAAGAAGCTCGTCGGATTCAACTTAAAAAGGAACAAGAAGCACGGGAAGGACGAGAACGTGAAGCTCGTGAAGCATATGAAACTCAATTGGTACAAGACCGAATTGCTGCTGAAGCAGCTGAAGATGTAGCAATGTGGAAAGAACAAGTGGAACATTTACAACAAGTTATTCGAGCTCTTGAACAGAATGAAGAAAGCAAGTATAAATCACTCTGTGACGAATATGAATCCAAGATGCTCCAAATGACAGTTCATATTGATGATGCTAAAGCAAGTGGCTATGAAGAAGGAATTGCTGAAAGTGAGCACATAATATCCAAAATTCGCACAGATACACAACAAGAACATGACGAAGTCCGCAATTACATTCTTCAGCTTTTGGACAATTCGACATCATCTTTTCCATCGCATCCTGCAACTACAATCATAACACCAGAAATGGCAGCTCAAATTTGGTCTTTACGCCACTCTGAGACGTCAACAATGGACTCTGATGTTTCAAAGAGCAAAGAAGAGCATCATGGCAATGAATTGGACCTATGGAAAGCTCGTGCAATGAAGATGAAAAAGCTCAAAGATGAAGCAGACATGGAACTTGCTAAAGCCAAAGAAGAAGCAACACTTGCATTTACTAAAGGTCAAGAAGACGCTAAACGTGCTTGTGCTGAGCAAATCCAAGCTCTTGAAAAGGCTTTGGAAGCTCAAAGAGTGCAATCGGAAGCTCTACCGCCAGCAGCAACAACAGCTCGTTCACTTCCAACAGAAGAACTCGACACAGCTTCAGAACCATCTCGTGATGACTGGGGCGAATGGGACTAACAATTTCTTTATTAACTTTACGCATCAACTTGATGATCTGTGTCATCTTCGTTGTCATGTTCGTCCTCTTCATGCGATTTGTACTCTGCTGCACGTTGACGAAGTTTTTCGAGAGAATCGACGTTTGGGTCCCAGTCAGGAAGGATAAAGTATTGACGAGGACGTGGTCGAGGTCTTTGTACTTGTTCAAGAAATGCCAACGAGTGGAATTTGTCAAAGCAGCTTGTTTTTTCTTTGCCAAATTTATGTCGACAAAGGTGAGCTCTGCATACAGCACATTGCCATTTTGTATTCATTTCACGTCGTCGTTGACTAGTCGAACTGATGGAAAAACACATCACACAATGACTTCTTTTGCCACTTGTATCTTGAATAAGCATATGAGCTCTTGTAGGATCAAGTCGCAATGCTCTTCCTGCATCAGTATTGTAAAATGTACGTAAATTTCGTTTTGGGATATCAGGAATTGGTCGTAAATCATGTTCAGATGAATGCAATGCTTCGACAGGAAGTACTTGAGGCTACATAATAAATTAAACACTTGATCATACATATCAAGTACCAAAAGTAAAGAAGTATGTTCATGCGAGTCATGTGGACTTGTTTCTGGTGAGGCGTCCTCAATTGTACTTTCATGTACCCTAGAATCATTCGTTGCTCCCTGTGGGATCGTACCACACGCTTCAAGAAGCTTTTGAATCGCATTCACAAGCTTTACACGATGTCCATATACATGAATCTTTAAATCATCTCGTAATACTTCATTTGTGATCGTTGGTAGAACATCTACACATTTTTCCATCTTTTATCGTCAAATCAAGAGATTTACCGCCGGAAATTTCATTATCTTCAAACGTCTACCTCAAATATACTTTCTCATATAATTAATAAGTCATACCTGCGCATATTCAGCAAAACCAGAGCGCATTAACCACTCGGCCACTTGCTTTGGACTCCAACTTGCTATCATCACTGAATACATTCAAAGCTAAAAAGGTATCCGGATACACGCTTAGCACTATCCGTACAATAAGTATTTCCGGACATCCGGATAAAAAGACTTGGAAAAAATTCTATTGTCGTTTATGTTTTTGGTTCAAATCTTCGAGTAATTTTTGGCTTAAACGAACGAGGGTAGCAGCTTCTTCCGGGGTCATGTCACCTGCAGCACTAAGAAAGAAAAGATTTAATGAAGAAGAAGAGAGATTGTACCTCCATCGAACACGTCCTTTGGTATCGACAAGTTGAACATAGCCGACAAAAGTGTTGAAAAGATCAAGTGTTGTACGTACATCATTGCATCGACCAAAATGAGTAAATGTTACATCGTAATGAGATTCATCAACTTTGGATTTAAGTCCATTGCGAATCATACCATGGAAAGCTTTCCAATACCATTCTTCGACAATGTTAAGTTGGAGAATTTGAATTGTTTCATTCTTGCCAAAGACAGAATTGAAATGATTTTTCCATGGTATGTGGTTATCAAAACCAGAATTCTTGAAACAAGTTAATAAAAGCGTAAGTTTACCACCTGTGAGGTTTTTAAGATCAAATTCAGTGCCATTAAGATTTTGGACAGTGAGAGAAGGCATGAATGGTGCTTTAGCAACAGGTACAAGTTCCATTGGAGCTACCTACAAAAAACGAAAGTAAAAATGATAATAAGAATGGATATCTATACAATCACTTTGCCATTCGTATCGTTATACTCTTTCATTTCCTTGAACTTATCAGGAATGTACTGTTTTGGTCGCTTGGCATCAATTTCCTTCATCATTTCTTCCATTGTGTGCATCGCTTCCTTCCAATTCTCAAGCACACTTTTATCTGCTTGATACACCAATTCTACGCTCTCATAACTCCAAAAGCAATGCAAAAAGCTACGTACGACGATCACTGGCCATAGCTCGACGAGGCTTAGTCAGAGGTACCTCTGGAGGTGTCTCAGTACTTAAGAAACGTGCATATACATCAAGCAGCGCTGGAATACGAGAAGTCCGCCGAATGTGCGCCAGCATTTTTGTACAATGATGCTAACCAATCACAATGTACTACGAACTACGTGGATTCTTCGAGTATTTTCTTTTGAAAAAATTGTATTGTTTCCAAC
>JNBS01000643.1:0-14243 GCA_002081575.1 Thraustotheca clavata | reverse complement strand
ATATGAAGAAAAGTGCCATCCAGGCTCGGATTCCAAGCTTCTTCGCTTCATGGGTCGTCCTGATGATTTGACACCTTTGGCTCGCTTGAAGCTCTTGTTTGGGTAGTCTATCAAAATTATTCATAATTGTTTAGTGTTTTGTAGATATGGAAAGCCATTTGATCGTCACGATTGGATTGTCGTTCGTAACGATGGGACTGAAGTTCGCTATGTAATTGATTACTATTTTGATGAAGAAAAGAGTAAAGAAGACAAAATTCCTGAGCTTCATGATGCTACAAGCGTTAAATCGATCTCCATGTATGCTCGTCCAGCTGTTGACGATGTTGGCAGCCTCGTTGATCGTATTAAATACCCAATTCTCGAATTCCTCAATGGAAATCAAACGCCACAATTCAATAAGCCTAGCAACAACACTGAAGATACAACAGAATCTTCATCAAATAAACTCTCTGTCGCTGAAGTTGAAGAAACTTTCAACAAAATCCAAGGCAAATGCAAGACTTGCTTTGTTGATCTCCAAAGCTGTGAATCAGAAGAAAAATGTACCCAAGCAGCTACTGCATTGCAATTTTGCATGGCCAATATCCTCTGCAAGCCTCAAGCAGCTCAGTTCACTGCTGCTTTGGCCTCGGGAGATGAAGCCAAAATTGAAGCTGCTTATACTGCTATGGGTTCTTGCATTGAATCATTTGAAGAACGTGCTCGTGATGCCATGGCTCTTCAAGCACGTCTTGCTTTGGAAAAAGATAGCAAGTAGAATAGAAGACCAAAGTAATATTCAAGTCATAGCCATTTTACAATTCATCCAAGTCCAAAATTGTTTCTTCTTCCTCTTCCACGATTGTATCCGAGTCTTCATCAATTGATTGTGCAAAACGCCGCTTGCCTTCTTCTTCCATGCGTTCTCGTCTTTCTTGTTCCACTTCAGTATTAGACTTGGTATTTTCCTTTGGAATTGTAGGTTGCTTCTTTACTCGGCGTTTAAGTGTTACAGGCTTTGTAAGAGTCTTAAAGTTATCAAAGGCAGTAGCTTGCACATTTGTAGAGATAAATTGCGCTACAGGAAGCTGGTCAAAGTAGGAATTGTATCCCTTGGCATGAAGAATGGGAGTTGTTGGGTTTGATTCATTCTTCGACTTGACAAAAAGCATCACACTGTGATCTTTAAAGCCCTTTACTAGTGATTCAGCTGAAAGTTTTAAAATGGTAGAGTCCGCCCATGCAAATTTAACAAGGCGATGATTGTGCATGAGCTCTTTAATCCATTTCTTTTGGAACGTCTCGAATTTTTTCTTTCCACGATAAACAAGAACGCATGGAGATGATTTGGATAAACATTTCTCTTGTAATTGCGTTGTTGTTTGAAGTTCATGGAATTCTTTTGCAGTTTGAGCAATAGCTTGTGAAGCAAGGGCTTTTGATTTTTGAAGATAATTCAAAAAGATCTATTTTTCATGATTTTTTAATTGCATTTAAATCAAGCATACCTGTTTAGGCTTTTCTCCATTAGCTACAGTAAATATTGTCGGTGAAATATCTCGACGAATGCCAAATTTATTGTAAACACTTTTGCCGGATGGAAGCAAGTCATTGCAATCAAGAACACCAACATTTACTTTACCAACGAGACGTTCCGAAGCTTTATCAAACACTTCAGGTAGTACACTATCTGGATTAGCACAGAGTATAACCCATGGTTCTCCAGACTTGAACACGCGATGGACATGGGTATCATCATCAAGCTGGATCATGTGAACTCGGGTTTCCGAGTAGCTAAATTGCACGAAAAAGCCCACAAAGAGAGCAGCAATAATAGCAAATACGACAGAGATAGCCATCCAGTGATCTCGCCACATACGATGCTCTAAAAAGAGCTTTAATTCCTTGGCATTATTCTGTCCCCCGCCGCCACGTCCACCTCGCGCCATGCCAATGTGAAAATCAATTATTTTTCACACACACTAATAATTTGACACGTGATATATAATATTTCACAACTATAAACCAATCAAAATAAAAAACGCAAAATTCAATTTATTGATTGGCTAATCACAAATTAATGGTGGCCGCAGATATTTTTAGAGTTCATCTGGTCCACAGCATATGATGCAAAAATGACTTATACAATCTCATGTATCTTCAATAGTTCAATCTGTTATTTAATCTTAATGGAGTTCCTATCATCTTACAGTATTTTATATTGGAATAACCTTCCATCTTTACGATAAGAAGAAAGTACCCATCGGTATTTCCTTCCGTGTTAAAAACAATAACTTTTATGTTTTTAACTGACCAATCACAGCATTTTTCAGTGGATTTTTTCCGTTCTTCAAATTGATTGGTTAAAATCATGCAAACGAATCTTCATTTCATATTTTAAAAAAGTATTTTGTTATAAATTTAATGTATTACTCACTATTTGTATATTTATGCAATATTATGCAATAAAAATACAAATATTATAAAATTGCTCCAAAGATTTCAGCTGACATTTTGTCATAAGACGACCCGAGAGTTCGCGACAACTCACGAGGTCAGATCATGTGCAAGGCGGTGTGCTAATCTAATGCAATTAGAATCATTCTTCAATTGTTTGCTTCTCTAACACATTCATGAGTGACGACCACGCTAATAGCTGCACTTTCAAGCATCAATCCCTTTGTATATTTGTCATTGGGGCTTCGGGTGATCTTGCAAAGAAAAAGGTAAGCGATATTTACACTTTGCAATGCTAACTGCTTTGATTTAGACATATCCATCGCTTTTTGATTTGTTTGAACATGGTTTCTTGCCTCCACATACTATTATTTGTGGTTATGCACGTTCCAAGAAATCGGATGATGAATTTCGTTCGTTTATCAGTGCTTATTTGAAAACAAAAGATGAAGAAAAGAAGAGTGCTTTCTTAAACTTATGTATCTATCGATCTGGAGCGTATGATTCTGTCTCGGATGTTGGTGCTGTGAGCAAAGAAATGGAAACATTGGAAAATGCCACTGGATTGTGTATTAAGAATCGTTTATTCTACTTTGCCATTCCTCCTAATGTATTTGTACCTATCGGTACTTCGATCAAACATTCGGCTCTTTCTACTCAAGGCTGGAATCGTTTAATTGTGGAAAAACCTTTTGGACATGATCTCAATTCGTTTAATGAATTATCTCGTGATATGGGAGCATTGTACTCGGAAGATGAAATTTATCGTATTGATCATTACCTTGGCAAGGAAATGGTACAAAATCTTATGCTTCTTCGCTTTGCCAACAATACATTTGAGCCATTGTGGAATCGCAATTACATTTCCAGTGTAATGATTACTTTTAAAGAAAACATTGGTACCCAAGGACGTGGTGGATATTTCGATTCTTATGGCATTATTCGTGATGTGATGCAAAATCATCTTCTCCAAGTGCTTTCTCTCGTTGCAATGGAACCTCCAGTTCGTGCATCAGGTGACGATTATTCAAACTTTGTTCGTGATGAAAAAGTCAAAGTGTTAAAATGCATCGAACCTCTTTCCCTTGAAAACACCGTCTTGGGGCAATACGTTGGCAACAATGAACTCAACGAAGTTGGCTATTTAGAAGACCCAACCGTTCCTGCAGATTCGGTCACGCCTACATTTGCTACTGTCGTCATGAACGTCAAGAATGCTCGTTGGGATGGTGTTCCATTCATCATGAAAGCAGGCAAAGCATTGAATGACAAAAAAGTAGAAGTTCGTATCCAATTCAAACAAGCACCAGGAGCTACGCACATGTTCCCAGGTGTTGAAATTCCTCGCAATGAACTCGTACTTCGTCTCCAGCCCAATGAAGCCGTCTACATGAAAACCAATGTAAAATCTCCAGGTTTATCCACAAAACCTGTTGCAAGTGAACTTGATCTCTCGTACAATGTTCGATATGCTGATACCTACCTTCCAGAAGCCTACACACGTCTTGTTCTCGATGTACTTCGTGGCAAACAAGCTACATTCGTTCGTGATGATGAACTTCGTGCTGCTTGGCAAATTTTTACTCCTCTTCTCAACCAAATTGAATCCCAACGATTGACTCCAATCCCATACGTCTTTGGCACTCGAGGACCTATGGAATCGGACAATCTCGTCAAGAAATTTGGATATGAATTCCACAGTGGAGCCTACACGTACACACACAAGAACTCAATGTAATATTGATCTAATCCATTCCATCTTCTTGTTATCATTCTTATCCAGCAACTCAATCCAATTCTTATTTACTTGCTTTTGTTATTCATTATCCAACAACTCAATCAAATAATCATCTAATGGCGTGTTATTGATCATTATTCACCAAGAAATCAATCTAATATTATTGAATTGATTGTCTCTTCTTGTTATTATTCATTATCCATCAAGTACTCCTCTAATATTATGTAATGCTTATTATACTTCATTTTCCAACTAAAACTCAATCTAATAATGATCTGATTGCTTTCTTATTATTGCTGTTCAATATCAAACAAGAAATCAATACAAGAATGATCTAATTGATCATTATTGATCAAGATCTAGTAATGATCAAAGTTTTTGATTGTTGTAAAGATGATAATAGAAAGTGCGAAACGATGGCCGATCCCTGTTCGTGTGCACGCGTGGCTGAGCTGGAAGAGCAAGTAGCTCATTTACAAAGCCAATTGCTTCGGTATCGACGCAAGTATGGCAATCTCGACGTGCTTGATCCATCCAAAGGACTGTGTACAACGAGAGATGATGGTTTAATGCCGACGCAATTGGAATCGTCATCTTCGACACTTGTGTCGTCTTCTGTGGGGAAACATGTTGTGCTTGACTACGTAGCCGACTCGCCCATGTTTAGAAAAAGCTTGGATGGACTAGATGAAGCTATGAGTGGGCTTAAAGGCTTTATGAAGGAACTACTTGTACGAGCTAAAGACTTTGTGACGGCAGGGAACCATTGGGGGGAAATGGAGACAAATCTCGCTGGCATTTACTCTACAAAACATAGTAGAAGCCTCTTTACATCTTGTTATAGTGAGCTTGGAGATCTCTCTACTATTCTTAATGATTTTCATGATACATTGGCACAAATTCAAAGTTCACGACATAGTTTTTTACTTAGTGTTGAAGCTTTATTGTATGGACCGATCGAAAACTTTTGTGATCAAGAACTTAAACAAGCTATTGAATTGAAAAAAGAAATGGTGAAATGTGGAGAAGAATATGAAGCTTTACTTGGAAAAAGTCTTTCAAAACAAACACCTTTTTATTCACGAAGTTCATCACTTTCAATTACATCAGCTCTTGATATAGTGCTTGATGATAATGAAAATACGACAAGTGATGATAAACTCATGCAAGCTCGATGTAAATTTGAAGTGGCACGTTTTGATTGTGTTCGGTACTTTAACATGCTCGATGCCAAGAAGAAGTTTGTGCTATTAGAAGCTTTTAACTCAACATTGTATTCATATTTGGGGCATTTTCATGCATGTCATGAACTTGTGAAAAGCATCGAACCAACATTAAGAACTCGTCAAGCAAACCTTCAAGAAGCAAGAAATCAATTTGAAAAAGATGGAGCTATGTGGGCTCAACAACGTGATTTACTTGAATCAAGACTCTCAAGTGCATACCCAGCTACACTACCTGTTGAAATTATTTCAACAGAGACGGCACAAGGACGGCTATTAAGCAAAGCTGAAAAACAAGGTTTTCTCATTGTTCGCAGTGGCATGTTTCCTACAAAAAGTTGGAAGCGAATTTGGTTCCAAATTCACCAAGGCAAACTCTATTCCATCAAGAACCAAAAAGACATGGAACTCACACTTGTATCGGATCTCATGGTCTCCAAAGTTCGTGCTTGTCAAAAAAGTCTTCCATACACCTTTGAAGTACTTGACAACACTCAATCCAAGACTATTCTTCAAGCTACAAGTGATGCAGACATGCAATCGTGGATTGATGCAGCTCAAGAAAGCACTGAAAGTATGCTTGGATTGCAGTCTCATCGAGCTCAAGTAGATCCATCCCAACCAGATTTAGTTCGTCAACTTATGGAAGATAATGCTGTGTGTGCTGACTGTGGCCAAAGTCCAAGTGAATGGGTCTCGATCAATATTGGGGCATTTTTATGTATTGAATGTTCGGGAATTCATCGTAGTCTTGGTGTGCATGTGTCCAAAGTGCGATCATTGATACTTGATTCATGGGATGTGTCTGTGCTAGAACTTCTTCACCATCATCTTGGCAATACCAATGTCAATGCAATTTGGTACGAATATCGAAATGAAATAACTTGATCAATACAATAGGGAAGTTGCATTAGCTCCAGGATGGGTTAAACCGACAGCTCAAGCTTCACGTACAGAAAAAGAAAAATGGATAAAAGCCAAGTATGAATTCCGTGGGTTCAGTGAACATGTTAATGTGTCCATGACTGGAATTGTCTCTCGTCTCTTTCAAGCTGCTAAACAAGGAAATATTCATGACATCATGTGGTGCATTGCTCATGGTGTAGATATTAATTCTGTGCAAGAAGCAACCAAAGACACAGCATTACATTTGGGTGCTAAAGCTGGACATGCTCTATGTTGCGAATATTTACTTCAAAATGGAGCATCCCAAACTCTTGTGGATGGAGAGAATCGATTGCCATCGGATGTTGCGAAATTGGCGGGCTTTGAACATATTAAACTCATGCTATTGCAACGAATGCGAGAGTGATCAAACTACGTTAGATATTCCGTGGATTAAACCTCGTATGAAGATATGTTTTGATGCACATTGCTTGAAATTCTTCAAATGATTCAATCCCGAGGAAGTCCATGATAGCTTGGCTCTTGTAATTAATTGCAAGATCCATCGCATGTGCTTTGTCAATGATATTGGGATAAAGGAGCTACCATATATTCATATCAAGATTATAGACAGCAATCAACTACCTCAAATATTTGTTGTTGATGTTTTTCAGCTTCAATTTGCATCAATACGGTATCAATCATAGAACTACAAGATCATATACCTATTTTAGCAATTCCAATCCTCACCTTGTGAAAAAGAGACTATCTTGTTCATCCACCAATTCTTCCGAGTTCTTATTACTAAGCACACAATGAATGCCTTAGATGATAATTATCTACCTGCATGCCATGCGAACAATGTACTTTTGTCGATCAGGATCATCTCGAGCTTGATTTAATTGCTACAACTTTTAGTTGACACGTTTTGCATCTAATTATTAACCTCAAGGAAAAAATTAAAATTTTCTGCTGAAGCTGGTTCTGCTAAACCATGAAATATAATTGCACTACATGTCAAATTCCCCTAAGACAATCAAAATATTAACTAGAAATGTTAATATGAACCTGTGCAGGAAGCATTTCATCATGGCGAACATACACTTTTTTGTTAATTTCAACATTAGTCCATAGATAATCATGAGGTTCTGCAATTGTCAAACGTCGAAGCAATTCAGCTTTAAGAAAAACATCAAATTGAGATAAATCAAATGTTAATTCATCCATGCTCATACTTGTAATATAATGAGCAGGTCGTAGTACTAAAAAGTCCAATTCAAGAATACCTTTGCGTGAAAATTCAAATGCAGCATCAGAATTCTCACTTAAATGAAATGGATATCCATCAATACGTTCATTCCACCAGCATTCACCAACAGATTTAAATGATCGAAGTCGTAATTCATGTGCCTACAAATGATTATTTTCTTGTTAAGAAAGATAAATTACTGTGTGACGATCAGAAGCATTGGAAAGATCAAGAACGTAGTGTTTTGCATAGATTTGATGAGGTTTTGGTGTATAAAAATCAAATTCTAGTATACCAAATGAAGGTACACGCCATTTCCACTTGGTTCGAGATGACATACTAGCAGAGTTTTCTAAATCACTTAAGGCAATTTCGTCTCCATCCAAAGTAAGATTTTTCAGTTCGTCAGGTTGACTATTGACTTTATCTTGTATTTGATGACTTCGTTGCAATCGCTCCAATATTTTCCACACCACAGCTCGATCAGTCGAAATACTTAAATCCAATCTATGTATCATTAATAATGCAATGAAATCATCATTTCTACCGATAATGACGCTCACAAAAGAGTTTGGTACTTGCATAATCAAATTCTAATAATCCTTTTGGATGTAGTGCTAACCATTCTGTTCCTTGTGCACTTTCGTCAAATTGAAATGGAACACCATCAAGCGTCTCATTGTACCAATTCTCTCCTACATTTATGACAAGAATTCATTTCACTTGAAAAGTACCTTGTTCTGAATTAGCACGTAGCATAAGAAATTGGACCATTGTGCGATCATGTGATTGACTTAAATCAAGTCGAAAATGTACTAATTCTGAACGTGTTTGCTTTTGCACTGCTACATAATGAAATTGAATAATTGTTTGACCATTCGCAACACTTCGTTCAAGTCTTCGCATTGAATCAATCGGTGTATCATTGACATGAATATTGTTTAAAGTTCCCATGCCTTGTCCGATGCGTAGACGAAGAAGTTCATAAATACAACGATCACCTGGCTTAGCAAAGTCCAATTCATAAAAACTACAAGGCACATCAATACATGATTCAACGAGTATAGAATTTACCCTGAAGGATTTAAGGGATCGTATCTCAAATGTTCACAGTCATTTGTTTCATACACCATGTTTTGAAGACTCAATTGCAATGGTAATAACTTTGATCTTCGTTTTGTTGCTCGTAAAAGTACTTTCATTCCATCATCAGTAATATAATTTTGATCCAAACGAAAATGACTCAATCCATGATTATAATGTAATGCATCAGCGATAAAAAATACTGATTGTGCAGAGAGTTGACCACTTGATATATCTAAATCACGTAAAGTTTGATTTCGTAAAAGTGCAATTGCAGCAGCACATCCAGTGCTATGACCAAGTCGATTCCAGCTTAAATTTAAACTTTCAAGTGTTTTGTTCGTGGCTACAGCACGGATCATATCACTAGCAGCATCAGGAGTAATTGAATTCCATCCAAGATTTAACATCTACTAGCTACCAGTTAGTAAAATATTCATATAAAATCCATTACTCGAAGCTTGGATTCTTGTGATAAAAAAGATGTAATGGCTTTTGCGCTGGAATCCCGTAGTTTATTATCACTCAAATCCAATGAAGTTAGCGCTAATCTTGATGATAAAAATGCTTTCAAAGGTTCACCAATATTTCTGTCATAAATCTCGTTGGCACTCAAGGTTAAACTTTTTAATGGACAATTGGAACGAGCTAGTGCAAGTAAGAGACGAGCTGCCATAGCTGTTCCAATATGATTCTTGGCCAAAGAAAGATGAGAGAGATTTGAACTTGAATTTCTCTCTAACAATAAACATAATTGAGTACCTCCAGCATCCATGAGAAAGTTGTTGGAGACATCTAATGATTCCAAAAAATGATTAAATTCTAATGCTGAAAGCATCGCCATAGTTCCCAATTTGCCTAGATGAAAATGGGATAAGTTGATTGTCTTTGTATCAAGTAAAGCAATCACTTTCTTGGATGGAAATACGTGATGTTGGGCACAGCCTTCCAAGTAAACATTGATCATATCATTTCGATTCTTTGCAGGAAGAGGAATTGGAGGTAGAAATAATAATGAAGCTGTAGCAATGCTTAGATGTCGGCCATTGCAATCAGTTTGGGTTGACAAAGTAGGTTCTGGTGTATGAGATTGTGGCTTTGGTACACTTTTATTTTCTTCAACAATGGTAATCGTTTGAGGCACTGGTACATTTTCTTCTTGTCGTGAGTCCAAGAAAATACTAAATGCATCAATTTGTTTTAAAATGTTCATCACACGATTACAAGTAACACTGGAAAAGACTGCTTTTTGCATTTGTTCTCGCATGTGTCCTTCACGTCCATGAATTCTATACATTTTTAAAACAATATTGCAGGTTCTCAATACCTTTCTTTAGTGTACAATTGATAAAGTGATTCCACAGTACCAACAACAAACGCTTTAGCAATGCCCTAAAATTCATCAATTCCATCAAAGATAATCATTTCTACATGAGCTTCATAAACATCAATGCATAATACATTTCGAACAGTGTGTTCCGAGATAGGAAGTCCAAGAAGTTCTTCTTCGCTTGGTTTTCCTGTTAAAGGTAGCTTCCAAATTGCTTTCATTTTGTGATAAAGCGGTGGAAGTTGTCGATCAACTGGTGTTTTTACAACTTCTTTAACGTCGACAACTTCAGGTTTAACAATAGGAGCTAATTGAACAGAACTCACTGATGCACCCATCGTAGGTCGACGAGTAGTACTCAAATGGTTTATTTCACTGATAGATTGTGATCGTTTAATCCTTCCTTTTCTAGTACTGACATCAGAAGAAGGTTTTGCCTCGACTGCATTATTAACACTCCCATCCAAGTGTTCCCCATAGATATCATGATATCGAATTGACAAGAAATGCGAAATGCTCTACATCATACAATAACTATTTCAATTTGTTGTATGCAAACCTGAGCCTTTTCTTGCTCTTCTGCACGCCTACATAAGAAAAAACTTTGATTTCATCAATAGATTTCGATCATACGCAAATTTGTCATTAGTCTGGTACCCTCGAGCAGCCTGTCGTTGATTAAGTTCCTGCAGCATTCCCATGATTTGTTCTCTTTTAAGCACAGGAAGTGATGAATCATCGCGACGTTTATGTTTGTGTTTGGTCATGGTTACAAGTTACTAAATAAGAAAGTCCAGCATTAGACATTAGCTGTGCAATTGACACAGTGTTTAGCTACAATGCAATCAGAGCACCCAACAATCCCACATCGACGGCAATGGTGCCGACGAACAATGAAATTGAATGGGTATTTACACAACATGCAGGCATCCACGTCTTGATCAGGAATCATATAAGGTGGATGTTGAATATATGGGATTAGCTATAAAGAGTTAGTTAGCATTTCTCTATAGAAATTTACCGATTTTGATAGCTCCGATGTGATGCAACACCACTTGTTTCCATCAGGAATAGTCAAACTAGCACCACCTCTGACGAGCTCAATCGATTGTTCGAGTAAACCTAAAGAAAATTTAAGGTTGAAATATTAAAATTCGTGAGAGTACCTCGTTTTACAGCAATATGCAATGGTGTTTTGTGATCAATAGCATAAATATTTGGATCAGCTCCAAAAGCAATTAGACGATCAACGAGCATACTGTCTCGACGATGTAAAGCACAAATGTGGAGTGGAGTACGGCCCAAGACATTTTGAGCATTAGGATCAGCACCCATGTACAAATAAAGCTCGAGTACATAAGCTGCTGAAGGTCGAGGAGACATAGCTGCAAGATGGAGTACAGTATTTCCTTCTTTATCTGGTAGATTTGTGTCAACTTGAGGTAAGATATCAGGACGACAAAATATGCTACAAGCAATACAGTTATTTTCTTGTAGAATGTAAAAGAAATACCCAGAGATTTCCATATTGGCAAGCTTAGCAGCAACATGAAATGGAGTTTCTTGATTAGTAAAATCTGTGATCATTGGATTTGCCTTTAGAGACAAAAGTAAATCAACCAGCTCGGCGTTGTTCTATAATACAATAAGCTTTAGTGAACAAAAAAGCATTACCGTCTCAACACCAAAATGAAGCATTGTTCTTCCAGAGTTATCTTGATTATCAGGATTGTGATCTTGCTCAATGGAGATACGAATATTGTCCAGAGTTAAATTAGCCCAAGTCAAGTACGATGCATTTCGGGTTAACACACTTGTTGGAGAAGCTCTTGGAAGCATAATTGGGAAATCACTATCAGCAGGAGGAGGAACAAGGCTGGAGCTAGTCGTCAAGTCTCCCTAGATGAACAATGAAATTATGATATGTTAAATGACAGGAGTTTACCTTGGAGAAGATATGAGTTTGTTCATAATTATCTACGTCTCTGCGTACCAAATCAACAGTAGAAATTGGTGGCGGTGGCAATTGTGAAGTAGGGTTAGAATCAACAGTCAAATTAGAGCTAGGAGTGTTTCCTTTTGTATGCTTTAAATCCATGCCAGAGGTTGCATCCATTAATGATAATGAAGTAGATGGTAGATTAAATGCATGGGAATGACCAACGTGAAATGGCACTTCGCGACGAACCACTGGAACATTGGCTGAGATAGCAATTTCAATCACAGAGTCCAAAACATCCAACACCACGTTATCTGTTTTGCCATGGTCTGCGTGCGTATTATCCACCCCATTCAAATTGCTGTTGGTTGATAATCGTGATTCACCCACTTCTTTAACATGCATTGGAGCTCGGGGTGTTGGTGTTGTACGATGCTTCTTATCAAGTTGCGATGGAGTTTCTTGAACAGGGCAAAAAGTGTCTTGGTTTTGCGCTGAATAATCAACTTCTGGCGGGCTTGTGTCAATGTGCAACATGGTTTTGTCAATGTCCTCGGATTTATCTTCTTCTATTAAAGCACCCAAGGTTTCTTTTACTTGGGCTTTGTGCTGAATATCATAATCAATTTCACTAGTGACCAAAGATTTTGAGACTACCAAAGGCATTGTATCAATTAAAGATTTGACTGCAATCGAGGTATCAACAATAGAATCTGACACCAACACGGGTTCTTGATGTCTTCTTGATTGGGTAGTGTTTTCAACAACTTTGATTTTGGGGGTATTGTAAGGGATATCCATATCATCGACCGATTTTAATATGCCGCCAGTGTCGATCACGCGCTTGTTTTGCGAAATAGGCGTATCTTCCATCATTTTCTCCATCAACGACTTTAGCTTTTTCAATTCAAGTTCAGCTTGTTCAGCACGTTGTAAAGCCATTGTAGCCTCACTTTGTGTAGCAGCAAGTTTTTGTCTAAGCTCATTGCGTTCTTGGATGGTATGTTTTAACGACAGAGCTTCTGATTTCAGCTGGTAAAGCATGCGCCTTGCAGACTTACAACGCCAGTGACCCTGAATACGAATGACACTTTGTAATGTCCTCGAATACTTTCGTCGTGCAGAATACCGACGCCATTGGGATTGAATAGCTGTACAACAAAGATGCTGTTTAAATACGTGCCAAGCTTGACGCTGTTTGTAGCCTCGAAACCACGCTTGCACCGATATGACCAAAAATCTAACCCCACGTTAATATCTACCACAATGTAGAGATTGCACCGTAATGATCGTTGACGCCAAGCAATACGACGTGCAAGAAAGCCACGAGCAATGCGTTGAGATGCCAAAGCAATTGTCTTGGTTAGATGAAATCGGTGGCGATAAAGAGCCATACGCGCAAACGATTGCACTGTAATTGCACATTTGGTCACTTTCAAACGTACTTCTCGCTCAAGAAAGTCGTATGAGACTTGTCGTAAAAAAACTAAAGTTTTGCCGATTTCCATTCCATAGCGATACCAATGCGACTTTCCTTCTTCATCTCGATAAGGCCACACCGTGCTCAATAGGGTAGTCAAAGATTTTAGTAGAGACTCAACTTTATGATGAGCAACTGGGCTTAATAAAGCATAGCGTTCAATAAACTTGGCGTGTTTCATGTGTACAGAATAACCAAGACGAGCAATTCGTACAGCTTCTAGGACACCACCATATCGAAGCTGATCTGCCATGCGTTGACGATGAAATATATGCTTTTTGTTTGCATCATTAGGCTTCAAACATCGAATGTAGTGAGGCTGTGTAAGAGCAATCATTTCAAGAAGTTGATGCAATTGTCTGCGGAATTGAGAACCAAGGCCAAGCGAAATTAGAGAAGATTTTCGACGCATCATAGGAGGAAGTGCATGAATGCTTTCTGACAAGACGTCCACAGGTCGACATAAGAGAGATACAAACGTGTTGGTTGACGATGACAGCAGATCAAATATATCTTGATGTGGTTTGTCTCGATTCTTATCACAAAAGCCCTTAGCCTCATATCGTACAGCCCCAGCATAGTGAACAATAATGAATGCAAACTCAACTTGGTCACGGCGGGAAGCATTAAATTGGGGATGATTGTTGTAAATCTGATACAATTTACGTACAAGTCCAGCATCCGAGCCTTTAGGAATATTGCATTCTTCATCTAAAAGTGCTAAAATTCCTGTTGGACGACTTTCAAGAATTTCTAAACAGCCTTCATTTTGTGGCACAGTAAGTGTTTCCCAAGGGATGCCTTCATCTTGATATCGTTTTTGTTCTTGTGTTAATACGAAATCAATAAAATGATATTGCAGACGTTCATTGGCATA
>JNBS01000642.1:0-28244 GCA_002081575.1 Thraustotheca clavata | reverse complement strand
ATGTATTCGTGTTGTACAACACGCCAGGAACTCGCCATTCATACTTTGCACGATCAGGAGATGTCGATGGATCAAATCCAAACGCAGTATCATCGACAATCAATCGAGAAGGCACGTTATGATGCGTTGTGAGCTCAAAGAATCCAGTGATTTCCTAAAATTGCCATCTTCCATCGATCATGAAAGCAAAGAATACATACCTGACGAGTATCGTTTAGTTTAAAGTTGTCAAGCTTCATTTGAGCCAATTTCTGAAAGAAAGAGACGTGGGGAGCGCTTGTAAACGCTTGGAACTGGAGCACATGAGCTTCGGATGTCATTCTTCTCGATTTCTTCTATGACTAAATGCACTCAATTGTCTTCAAGTATCTTTGTGAATTGTATCTTAGTCAGTTGGATATAAATAGCTGGTTAAATAATTACTCAAGTACACAAGAAATAGAAGAAATTCTTATTATATATTCAATGAAGAATAAGGACGTGAAAATGCGAATATTTACATGTTAAATATGAAGAAGTTAATTGTGTAATTGAACTATGATACGTGATGGAATACTTTTGTTACTTTTGAGCATTGTCGAGTGCTATTTGGTGCCTCCTTTGGGGCTTCATGCAAAAGAAATCGTACCAGAGTTTACGAAATGCAATGCAACAGCTTCATTTCAAATATTGTATGGGAATGTAACAATATCACCAGATCAAGTTGTTGCTTTGAGTGAGGTAATAAATGACTGAAATAATTAGATTGAGAAGAATCTAAATAGGCAAAAGAAGCACCTACTTACCGATTACAAGGTCTTGGGTATTTTACTATTATCATGATTGATTTGGATGCTCCTTCACCAATTAATCCAAGTCATGCTCCATATCTTCATTACATTGTGGCTAATGCAGATGATAAAGACTCACAACCATTTCCAATTATCCCATATGCATCAGTGGCACCTGTAGAAGGTAAATGGATATATATTGCTATTTTATAATTAATTTTAGGATTGCATCATTACGAAACATTACTTTTTCATCAACCTGCACGTTTAGAGGCACCAGAAACAAATACAACAAGCAATCGAGCGAATTTCGATATTCAGTCGTACGTCGATTTGAATCAACTTTGCTTTGTCGATGCCATTACTTTTGTAGCAGAAGCATGTCATTCTTAATTGTTTTATTACTCTAACACTAAAAAAGTTAATGTATCGAAAATTTGCTTTATTGATATCATATTTAGATTGAACACAGCAACCATTGTGAGTGACAAAATGTTTAATGTGACCAATAGATCATGCCTCTGTATTTGGCTGTCACACAACTATTGTATTCGAGATGATGTCGCTAGGAGCAAATTTGAATAAAACAAACATACTTGACGCTCACACCAACATTAAAATGATAAATCGAATAGACACCTCTACTCAAAATGGTCACACAGATAAGGTATTCTTTCTGACTTGGGTAGGAGCGAATCCAATCAAGCAAACAATTGCTGATAATGGCAACATAAATATTGTATCCTTGCTCATTTTGGCAAGAGCAAATATGAATCAGCAGATACATGACTTGACACTCAAAATAACATACTACATACTGTATGTACAGCACACTAAAATTTAAATGTGGCATCTGATCTTGTGATGTCGAATTTAAATTTGGCGCCAAAAATCAAAAAACATTATTAATTGACAAAGAACATGACACTACGTATAATTGTGTCTGCGAAGTTATCTTAAGGCTGAAATCGGTGGGGACGAGAAGGAAGACTCAAGTACGTGTGACTGAGGCCCCATAGATTAAAAGCACTATTGCATTCTTGAATTAACAAGATGAAACACATTGCAGCTGTCGGATGCTTTACAATTTGGGGTTTCTATCCAGTATATTGGAAGCAACTTGAGCAAGTACCTGCAGTACAATTAGCTCTGCATCGTAATGTTTGGACCTTGTATTTTTGATGCTCTACATATTTTGTACGTGACAATGGAATGGATATAAAGATGCAAGACTGGCGAGTGTTTGGTATATATTGCGCATCATCGTTAATCATTTTTACGAATTGGGTGCTCTTCGTTTGGGCAATTAATGAGGGATATATCGTTGAAGGAAGCTTGGGATATTTTATCAATCCAGTCATCAATGTAATCTTTGGTGTAGTTTTGCTCAAAGAACGGCTTCGCCCATGGCAATGGGTTGCTATGTTCATTGCATTTGTTGGTGTCTTGGTAGTTGCCGTTGCCTATATACTACCGAAAGCTTTGTTTATCATCAAAAACAAAGCAAAGCCGACGATGTCGCAATTGTTCAAACCCCGCACACTGAAGTTTAATCATATCTTTCCATCACCTTTCATGCAACAGCTAAGCAGATTTAACGAGGATTTAACAAATAAATATATATACTACTAAGTATGCTCTTGAAATTTTCAACTTCTTTTGTATTAAAGCCCATTGACAGCATCAGTCTCCCTGCGTTTTATCAACATCAAATTTTGCATTAAAATTTCTGAGTAGAGTTCATGCAATTAACGTATAATTCTACTCTCAGCCTAACTATACCTCAACCCACAAATAATCGCAATCAAAAGAAATGACATTTCAAGCATACCTACAATTTATTTTCACCTTCCATATTCTCCATATTCAATGGCACCTTATCACATATTACCCTGAATAATATTTGTGGTACGAAATGCAGATATTTATGATCAACGAAAAGATACAAATGAATATTTGTCATGATTATAAACGCTATTCTAAATACCAAAAGATAAATTTCCTTGCTCAGTACAAAGTATAATTATCATTCAATCAAGTACATCCTATTTAGCTACACCAAAGAATAAAATAATCTTCTAAAGTAATGTCTTCGATACCGTTTCCAATATAGAAAGTGATTACTATTAAACCCCTTGAACGGTGGAGGGGTTTAATTACCCCAACGGCACCAACGTTGAACGGGTTTATTTTAAGCCAAGATGGTCGCCCTTGTGTCGGAGGTACTTTGAAGCAAATTCACTTTTGAGTAAGCGTCCGATGAGCACCACTACCCCAACATGTAAGTCCAGCAATCAATTCCTTAAAGCTAATCAACATGTAGCCTTTCAAACTGTGGTGTTTTCACGGAAGACTACCTCGCATGGACCTGATGGTGAAATTACTCAAGCTTTTAAACGGCAACAACAAGAAGCTACTTATCCTGCACCATGTCCTTTAGCGAGTTTAGTCCATCAAACAGATCGTCATGGAAAACACATTGTAAGTGAATCCAAAGTACGACCTGCTACAACATCGGGAAATGGTGGAATTTCAAAGTTGTTTGCGAATATTTGCTCTGCATTGGGTCTACCTGAACAACAGCAAATGTTGCAACAACAAATGCTACGAAAACAACAATTGCAACAAAACAAACAACATGAAACAAGACAAAGCATTGAAGTGCGTAAAATTATGTCGCAACCATTTCCTGGTGATGAAGGGAAAAAGTGTTTGGTTTTGGATTTAGATGAAACACTTGTTCACAGTTCATTCAAGGTATGATATCAATATTTTATGTTACTAATTATCATGATAGCCCATTCATAATCCTGATTACGTTATTCCAGTGGAAATTGAGGGACACGTACATCAAGTTTACGTGCTTAAGCGTCCTGGAGTTGATGAATTCATGCGAAAGTTAGCTGAACATTATGAAATTGTCGTATACACTGCCAGTTTAAGCAAGGTACATGATCTATAGTGCACAAAGTTATTGATTGATGATTGTAGTATGCTGATCCATTGCTTGACCAACTTGATATCCATAAAGTTATTCGCTTTCGACTATTCCGAGAACACTGTGTTCATTATGAAGGCAGCTACGTCAAAGACCTTTCGTTGATTGATCGTGACATTACTCAAAGTATCATTATCGACAACTCACCCATGAGTTATCTTTTTCATCCTCGCAATGCTATCGGATGCTCATCGTTTATTGATGATCTCGATGACCGCGAACTCGACTCGATTTCAGATTTCTTGACCGAAATTCGACATGTAGAAGATGTTCGTAGTCATCTTCACTTGTGGGGTCCTAAGTAATCGATCGTCCATCGATGCTAGACAACATTGTTTTCTGGCTAGGCCTATAGCATTATTAACCTAATATGGTTTCTTCTTTCTTGATAACATATCGTCTACTAGTCAAAATTTACGGATTATGTCTTTTATTAAGGACATTTTACGGGAAAATAAGTTAAAAAGCATAATTGACAGAAACAACAGTCGGTTAGAAAAAAAGTTTTAAAAAATATCTTTCGGTTAGTAATCACATTTGATGGAATCATAGTCGGTTAGAAAGCAATATTTAATGGAAAAATTGTCGGCTAGGAAGACCATTTTAACGATTTAAAATGTCGGCTAAAAGGACAATTTAGCGGGCACAAAAAGAGCGCCAAAAAATCATTTCTCAAAAAGATCCGAAGTGCGCAAATGGCAACGGCAGCAACAAACGATCCACAGACAACGGGACGGTACGAGTACTTATTACAGCAGGTAGTTCAGCTCAATACGGACTTGCACAAGACTGTAGCGATGAGTCAGTCGCTTAAAGCAGAGCGTGACGCTCTCAAGGACCTTAGCGACAAGGTTTGCTTATTGCTACTCGGAAAATGTAGAAATAATAATTTAATGCGATAGCTCAAGCAAGAACTGCAGCGCTCCGAAGAAAAGTGTGAAAAGATGCATACTATTCTTATGAATGAGACTGAACATAAAGTACAATCGGATCGAAAGCATGAACAACTTGTACAAAAATGGAAGCAACAATTGGAAATGAAAGCGAAAGAATTTGAGGCTTTACAAAAAAATCTTGCACCACCTAAAGATCTTGATCAATTACGCATGAAAATTCAAGATGAAGTTGAATTACCGCATCGTCAACGTGTAGGAGGAAGAATGTGAAATGCAAACTAATGCAAGATGTAGGTACAAAGTTTACAAATGGATATTGAAAAGTTTCGAGATATGTTTTTTCATACACGAAGGGATTATGAAATTCTAAAAACAGAACATGAACAAGTTTTGATTAGCCATGTAAGAGATATTAGCAGAAATTGTTGTTGCATATTAAGTAGGGAAATGAAATTGAAAGTATGGAAGCTACGCATACGATATTACTACAAAATTTAAAGCGAAAACTTGAAGTTGCCGAAGAAAAGGCTGAAGATATGGCAATGGTTGAGCGATTGAGAAAAATGGAGCAAGACAGAGAAACTATTTTGTTGGAAAATCAAAAATTACGAATTGAACTCGAGGTACAAATGATTTTATAGTTGTTGACCGATATACCTAATAGCAACTTCGAGCAGCAAAAAACGATCTTATTCAAGCCTCAGAGGCACAAGCAACTAAATTACAAGCGTCAATAGCCGATATAATGTTGCATCGAACGAATGCAGAGTTGGAACTCAAGTCAACGTCAAGACAGGTATACTGAGTTCCCAGTGGTGCCTTATAATAAAAATTAAAAAGATTCAGCGTCTGAAGGAAGAAATGGATAAACTTATCAGGGATAAAGATGATGTTGAAAAAAAACTTCGCGAACAAAGCGATGAAGTTATGAGGCTACGTGAACAGCTTAAACAAAAGGAGCTTGCATTTTCCGAGAACCAATCCTTGTACAATACCAAGTACGTAGTAACAATTATTTATGCTAGCTTACGTTGACGCAGAGCAAGAGAGCTACGACACGAAATTGAAGTGGAAAAGAGCCAATTTAAGGTTATCAAGCTTGCGTATTACATTATTTACAAGATTGTAGGAAAAGCAAAATGAGTATATCGAACAAATAGCTCACCTACAACAAGTGCACGATCAACTTGAGACCATGTATTCAAAGCGCGAGAAAGAATGGCAAATAGAAAGTGTAAGATCGCAAGCAACGACCTCGAAAGATTGCAGCAATCTGAAAGAGACAATTGTACAGCTAGAAAATAAGGTATCACCATGCGCAATTTACAATTAATATTTTTAGCTGAGTGAAAAATCTGTCGAGCTGGCAAAAGCTCAGGAAGAATTGGAAACAAGAGAGCAAAAACTTAATGCTGAGCTTGAGCAAGAACAATTTAAACTTCAAAGGCTACAGGGTGAAAAAGATTCGTTGCATTTGAAATTTACAACAAACCAAGAACTTGTATTCTAAATTCTGTGTACTCTATTCTCAAGTTTTTCAAGGTCACAAAGCTCAAGAGTGAGATATTGAACTGGCGCGCTCAGTACAAAGAAATGGAGCAGGAATATCGTTCTCTCCAAAGTAAACACAGGTAAATATTTTAGGAGTGTCTTGATATGCAACGCTTGCAATAAGGGATGTGATGCAAAGCCAGCAGGATAACCTGAGTCTTATGGAGCAGCAAAAAGCAAAAGTATACACCTTATTCAAGGAAAATTTTTACAGGAAAATAGGTGGAATATTTAGAAGAAGATATTGCTCAGCTCAACAGTAAAATGACTGCTGAAAATGCTCACCACACACAAGTGCAACAACACCTTCAATCTCAGTTGGATGAATCTGTTTCTGCAGCATTAGCTGTACGGCGTTCATTACAACGCGAATTGAAATCGAATATGTCTAAACTTTCTCATTCACTGAACAAATCTGAAAAGGTATCCTACGACCAAAAATTTTTATTGTAAGTGTGCATTGATAGAAAAGAGATGCATATAAGCACAAGTGCCTTGAAGTACATGAAAGATATAAAAAGGCTAAAAGCGATAGAGATGCTTTAATGATTGAGATCCAACAGCTTAAAGAATCCCATCAAAATGAACTTCAGCATCTTTTACAGCAATGGAGTATCGGTGAAAATGAAAAGACCCAGCAACTATTGAATAGTTCACTTTTTCAGCCTGTTTACAAAATTACGATGGCAGTTTGGTAATGCTCATTTAGGATATGAAGCTTGATTCATTTCTCGCTCAAGTTGAGCAATACTCTCAAGATAATAGACAAGTAAAAGCCCAGCAACTCCATGAATCAACTTAGCCATGAAAGACTTTGTAATCTATATGCGGGTACTATCGAGGTAAGACGCAACGTTTTATCATAAAATTACTTGCTTTTTACTTAGCGTTTAGTCGATACTCTAATAATTTAAGTGTGGATTTGATTGTGCCAATATCACCAAAATCCTGGAGCCCAGTTATCCCACGTAGCTGCAGCATCATCAACATAAATTTTTTGCAATGGAACGTAGGATGAACTAGATGTAATTCTTCCACCTCGAATATGACAAACTCGAATAGTACGAAAGTCATTTGCCACAAACCGCTTCAAGTACGAAGGAATCAAATGAAACATGAGACCATAATGAACATTGCACAATCGCGTCATGTAGCCATCGGATATACGCAACATATTTTTCATCAAAAGAATGCCTGAATCAACGATAGGTACATCATCCGTACTCAAAACCACACAACCACAAGCTGAAGTGGCAATTACACGGAATCGTTTGATGTTTAGGTATTGCAGCATTAAGTTTGTCTCTGGAATTTCAATGTCATCAGCCCACCAATATGAATGGAAATAAATTGTAATTATGGCCACCAATACAACACAGGCAGATAATACTGGAGATACATAATGTGTGTGATGTATCGCACTGAAGAGAAAGCAATTTGTCGACGTTGGCAATGAACACATATTCGGTAAGCTCACACTTTGGTATGGAAATACAACATATTCTAAACAAAAAACAAGGGCCCAATTGACAAGACTAAATCCAAAGAGTAACCATGTCTGAGTAACTATCCTTGGTGTAAACCAGAGCTGAATCATTTTGGCTGTTGTTATCCCAATTATGGAAGCTAACTGAAGTGGGCCACACAGAGCATAGAATTTTTTTAATGTTGTATTTGTAGAATTTTGAATGAGAAAGGTTGTCAGTGCTTGAAGATTGGCATTTCCATAAAATGTCATGGCTAATACTGCCACTCCAACAATATTTTTGGACATGTAAACAGGTATGATACACACTTCGCTTTCTCGCAAATATAAAATTGTAGCATTCCCAGATACAAAGTAGTCACCCACAAGAAAAATGCATTGGTTAACATGAGTGAATTGCAAGACCAGAATACCGTGATTGTACCTCGCATTTTTAAATGCCAGCCAAGGTTAGTTGAATAGTCAAAATTCGTACAATTATTTGATGCAACAATATCCCAAAGAACTGTGTCTTGCACTGCTCCACCTTGATATTCATCCAGTGAAGGAACAGCATCAATTGAAGTACTTCCCAAAATTCCACCGATTGCCAAGGCTGATTGTCCAGCATTTAAATAAATATCACGACGGTAGACATAGCCCAAATAAACAGGATCGCCACCATCCATTTGAAAGATGTACGTCTTTGAATCCATCGGTACATCGCTTTCACAAACCCAACTCGGCTCATATTTACGTATAGAACAAAAAACAAGACTATCTATTTGTGCTTCACTATCTTCTTGTTCAACATGGGAAAATTGGGCTCTTCGTATCATACATATAATTGCCTTTTCTTGCCCCTCCATGTAATATTGAGCCAAAGGTTTATTCCATCCACTTAAGTTGTTGATATGGCTAAAGTAAACCAGTTGGGAGGTATTGTTAATGAACCATGTAGAATTAAGTTCTGAAACGAGGTGGAAAGCCAAACCCACATAGCTCCACACTTGATTTGTGGTGTCAAGAAAGTCTAAGGCACAAGAAGTACTTCCAATAGCACATGACTGGTATAATAAATAACTTAATGAGGGTACATATTTCGGTACTCTCTGCGAGTTTAAAGTAAAATTTGAAGTTCCTTGGAGCAAAGTATGTACAGGAACATTCCACTGGTATGCTTCAAAATCGTGCTCTACGATACCAAAAGGTAAAGGTGCATTTGCAATTGAATTTAAACTATATGTACATGTAGCAACGATGGTTGCCCAAATCATACACAATACAGCAAGAGCTAATCCTGCACCTGCCCGTGCTGGTGACTGTAATTGCAATATGAAAAAGCTTGCACGGGGACCTGATTTGGATGGAATACGATCAAACTTGGTCGATTTTACTTTGACTAAAGGCACCACCCGATCAGAACGCATGAATTTCTGATTGAAACGAATATCCTGCTCAAATTAGCAAAGCTCAATTTCAACAATGCTAAGTGATCCAAACGAAATGGAAATATTCAGGTTCAAATTTTGATTCCAGTATGATTGACGATGAAGAAATTATTATATTGCCTATTCTAAACCACGAAGCAATTGGATACAATTGTGACAAGAAATAAGCAAAATTGACAACTCAGCTCTTTGCCACACCAATCAAGCTTGGTATCCACAATAAATTGGCTTGGATCTAACAGAGGCACTGGCTTGACATTCAATTGCAAAAGTTGTCGAAATTATTGTTGCCCCTATTTTGGTTTAAAGAGAGTTAAGTTATGGATATCCAAAATTCTTAATTGAAGTACATGTACTAAAGGAACTGACCTCGGTCTTCTGTGCAACAAAGTACACTTAAAAATGTGATGCTTTTCGGGTCTAAAATGTTATCTTACAATTGTCTTGCAGAATTGTTATTGGACTCACATTCTGCATTGTGTAAATTCAGCAAAAATGGACTAATTTGTTTTGGAGCTCCGTGATCTCTTGTATAGACAACGAGGACTGCTTGAAAGCTCTGTCATATTAGACAAAACTGGAAGAGGTGATGAAGTAAATGAAAACTGTCTCTCATTCGCGTTTGATACGAGAGTGCTAAGGTAGAGTGTTTTTGTTGGACTTCTTATTACTGTGGTAAATTCATTTTTTTCTATTCTTCTTTTGAATTAATTATTTTGAGCGCAAACTTACTAATCATGCACTGTCTTACGCCTTGTCCAAATTCTTTAGCATATTTATGCCTCGCACAACTATATTGTTATCGCATTAAATATTGTTAAGTGATATAATATTTAGTATCTTTAGCTTCATGCCCTTCATGCATCTTTTTGATGCATCTTTTGCCTCAAAAATTATTCCTTCTGTGTCAAACTTGAGCACTTTACACATTTATTTTGAATTCAAATGTTGTTTGACACACAGAACAGGGATTAGAAAACAAGCTAAAAGAATTAAATATTTTGGATAAAACACCTTGCCCTTATATGCAGTGTTTGACATATAGTATCTATTGCAAAATTGATGAGATTTTGAACTGAGTATAGAAATATCATTACAATTGAAATAGACAACCAAACTGTGCACAACGTCATCTTTTTTTAATGATTAAAATCCTCATTTCTTGATTTTCTAATTCATATTATCAAAGGCAATTTCTTAATGTCTACAGAGGCAACTGCCACGAGTACTCATTCTGTGGAGAATATAAACCAAGTAATTCCAAGTGTAGCCCTCGAACTTGCTTTGAAAGAATGCCATGACATGATAGTTTCTAAATCCAATTCTGATACAGGAATACTCACTCGGCCAAAATATTTTCGAGGATACACACTCACACGACTAATTTGTCGGGGAAAAGTCGATTTAGCACTCGAAATGCTTGCATTGTATCCACAAGGAGAAATTGAAATTCCAAATACCACAACTGATTTATATTATTTCACAATCGACAATGCAGCTCGAGCACATAGTCTTGAATTACTCAAACTATTACATCAAAGATCCTTGGGATTGTGCTCGGTGAATGCAATGGACACTGCAGCCACAATTGGGTATCTAGAGATGGTTCGTTTTTTACATGAAAATCGTACTGAAGGTTGTTCACGTCGTGCATTTAAGATGGCCAAGAAATTTCGTCATCATAAAGTGTTGGCGTACTTGGAAGTAAATCAAACTGAAGGGAAGAAGGTTAAGGCACCAGTTCGACAAAGTGATGTCTATTCTGGTGTGCTTTTGCTGTCATGTTCTGTTCAATAATTGACATCGGCAAACTTTCAGATAACTAAAAATCGACAATAAAAGTTTTTGAAATTGTTATAAATTCATTTTATGATTGTCAATTGATCGATTCTGCTTTATGTCAGTAATCGCAAAAGGCAGCTACAATGGACGGAAGAGTTGATTCTGACGGAATTATTAATTATAACTTAAGCTAAACCACGTGTCCACCCATGGGTTGTAGTGTCTTCAATGTAAATACGATGAATTGGCACATATCTTGAAACTCGACTAATTCGATCATTCTCAATATAAACAGTCAAAATCGTTCGTGCTTCACGAGCTACAATCGGTCTCAAATGGTGTGGAATCAACCAAACTGATAAACCATATTGCACATTGTTCACTCTAGTGATGTAGTCATTGGAAATCCGAAGCATGTTTTTCATCAACAAAATACCATCGTCAACCATAGGAATATCATCACTACCAATTATGACACAACCACAACCTGAAGTTACGATATCACGCAAGTTATGAATGTTAAAATATTGTAGCAATGAATTGGATGAAAACACTTGTACTGGGTCAATATACAGCCAAGAATGAATATGAATCACAATGATTCCCAAAATCACAACACAACCTGATACAATTGCTGAAATGTAATATGTGTTTGGGATTGCAGTAAAATGAATACAATTGGTTGATGATGCATACCCACAAGCTCCAGGTACATTGTGATTTTGATATGGAAAGACAAATCCTTCAAGATAAAAGACAAGAATCCAATTGATAATACTAAACAGGAGAAGAATTGATGTTTGTGTTACTACTCGTGGTGTAAACCAAAGTTGAATAGTTTTGCTGGTCATAATACCAACAATGGAAGCAACTTGGGCAGGACCAGCATAAGTATAAATGTATGATTCAATTGTTTCTGGTGAATTCTGAATAAAATATGTGGTTAAAGTTTGAAGATTAACATTACCCCAGAATGTAACAAGGAGAACTGTCCATCCGACAATGGTTTTAGATAAATAAACAGGCACCGTGCAAATTTGACTTTTACGTAGAAATATGAATTGGATGACAACCAGATAGATGGTCACAACCCACAATAAAATAGAGTTTGACAACATAAGATCATTACATTGCCAAATCATGCTAACTCGACCTTGCAACTTTACTCGCCAACCAAGGTACGTATCATAGCTGAATAGTGAGCAATCGGAAATCAGCAACACATCCCAAGGAGCTTGAGCCTGTAAAATCCCATCCATATATTCATCTAAAGATGGTACTGGTCCTATTGATACATTTCCATTGGAACTTCCTTGTGCAATAGCTGTATGCCCAGGATTCATTAAGAGTTCACTTTGTGTAACAACTCCTAAGTAATTGGCTTCAGCTTTAACTAATCGAAATATATATGTGTTGGTAGTCATTGATACATCGTTTTCGCAAATCCATTTAGGATCATACTTGCGTTGAGAGCAAAATGCCAATGTGTCAATTAATGATTGATTAATAAAAGAAACATTGGCTCGACGAACCATACAAGTAATTGCCATATCATATCCATCAATATAAAATTGTGCCAAAGCTTTGTTCCAGCCTGTTAACGAGTTAATATGACTAAAGCGTATAAGTCCAGAAGTGTTAATTTGAAATTGAGGTTGATCAAAATTTGGTATTAATTGGAAAGCTTGACCAATATAATACCATACTCGATTTGTATCTGGTAGAAAGGCTGTAGCACACACGAAATCACGTTTGGCACATGAAGTATATTGGAGATCACTTAGTGATGTTGTTCCTTTTATAGGTAAAACTGAAGCATTTAAATTCATATCTGATGTCCCTTGGAGTAGTGTATTAATTGGTACATGCCACTGATGAGCTCCAAAATCATGTTCTTCCAATCCAAGGTACACAAGTGTATTTGCTATCGAATCAAGATAATACGAACATATTGAAACAATTGTGACGAGAAATAAGCAAAATATTGATAATACAGCTCCTTGACCACACCAAGCTTTTGAAATCGGTTTACTGTCAACAGTAAATTGCCTTAGGCTAACTGGGGCGATTCGTCGATCTGTCATAAAATTACCAAAGCTAAATATGAAAATTTGAAATAGATTTTTGGCCCCCATACACTGCACGTTATTTTGGACCAAAATGTTAATTTGGGCAATGCAATATCGTTCATTCAACCGAAATACGTTCCAGTACTATTTTGTGTTATCCAAAAGTTTAATGAAGCATCTGGGAGTGTTTTTGCTTTTTATTGTGCCTAATATCGTAGCTGCACTTATTGGAGATTATATTTCAACTCAATGTACAACATGTTGGGGTTTACAGTATTGTTCTAGTCTTAATGGACTTGCATTACCAGATCCAGTATCTGGCTACACTCGGTATAAAAAGAGATGGATTTATATTTTATATTGAATAGGAATGCTACTACACAATTACAAAAGCAAGGAGTGTGTGAAGATATTGATAAAGCAGTGACTCTATTAACAGTATTTGGATCAGCTTATCAATTTAAAGACACTGATTCATGTCGAGCACTTGTATATTTGTCACAATAAATTTCATAAACATTATTGTTAGGTGTATAAATTCAATTGTTTATCATGGGCTGCAAATGGAAATACGTGTGCGAATGCACCCAGTCCTCCATGCCGTTCTATGTGTGTAGAAATTGCAGACACTTGTGTTTTTCAGCCTTTTTATTCAATGTATTTACAGCAAGTATGTGGGAAATTTCCTTGTACAACATCTACAGCTGTGGGTTGTATTGCTGGTATTTTATGTATCCATTAGCTCTATTTCTTGACTACATATTAGGCTCAAACGAACTAGATCCTTCTTTTAACCGGTGTACATTACATGACGATTATCTTACTCTCCAACTATCAGGAGCTATTCAGGGTACAAATTTTCACACTTATATAAGCTCACTCTGTACTAGATAAATATTCATTTTGGCTTATTAGTGTATTACTCTTGCATTTCTTCCTTTAAGTATCTTGCCAATACAAATCCTACTGAAAAGAAGACGTAATCTTTTAAACTTTTTGTATAGAGCAGCTGAAGATAGCATTTTAAAAGAAGCTTTTTGCGCAATCGTGGACGATGACATTGGAGATGGAGAGCACATGGAAATGCTTCAATATTTACTGTGGACGCATTAAATCCAGCTAATCTCCGACACGAGATCAGGTATGAGCTACTTGTTGAATAATTTCAAAAGGACAAAACAAAAAGCAAATTAATTACATGAGCATACAGATTAAATAAAGGGATATACAAAGACCTTTTTTAAGGTTGTTGTACTACTATTTCCTTTTTATCTGCTTGATAACAAATTTCAATGTCTTCTTTTTGCAATTCCAATAGCGAATTCGATCGACGTCTTTCAATCTGAATATAACTATGCGTTGGTTCATTCTTTTGTGGTGGTAATTCCAATAATGTACAGTCAACTGTAATATGATCAAAATCTCCACAATTGCCACATCGACAATCCCTTTTTTTGGAATCTGCAGTACCAAGAAATGCTCCACAGCCATTGTAATCAAGAGGACCACGTCGAAAGACTCCACCACGTACTTGTAAATCAGATAGACTTCGATCTCTTTGTGTTGACATAAATTCACGACACGTTGGCAAACTCATCTTAGCTTAACGATGCAAATATTCAACTAAAAAAGATGATCAAGTAATTGTACCAAATTTTGTTGATTTTTCTTCGAACTTCGATAGTATATTAAATTCAAGTTAAATACAAGTTGCCCTTTTGACAGGACGGTTCGTGACATGAAATTAACTTTGTGATGGTTAACACTAATTTCAACTTCGAAAATCGAATTTAAGACCCGATCAGATTAGACTTGAAAATTGTATGAACCCAAGCAGAAGAGTCTTAAGCTTGGAATGAATAGAGTACAGTATGTATGGACCCTAACAAGACTATTTTCAAAGGCAGTTGATTGTGTGGAAATTTTATACTGGAATTTCAAGCAGAATCCACTCGATACAATCTGAAATCGTATTGTGACGCACGTCGCATCCTTCGCAAACATCCAATTTGTGATTTGTCCTACCTTGAAGTGATCAGGATACGAAGTAGGTCAATTAGAGTTGTCCAGAACATTCTTGTGGAGAATTATGGACTTAATCTACTGAGAAATAAATTTTGCTCAATTGATTTATCGAAATGAATGAGTTTTAATTTTTAATCTATGGGAAATATGATTTGAGCTTGGTATTGATCTATTGGAAAATGAGATGGTCGGAATTAGTGTTGTTAAATTTACTTTATTGAAATATTAGTTCTATTATCCATGGATCTATGAGGATTAATTTTTGATATATTTATCAAGTAAAAAGAAAAGTTTATTGATCTATTGTTATTTATTCTTTGTGAGATCTATGGAGATGACATACTTACACCTTGTTCTTTACTTATTTCAACGCATTTTTCAATCAGTTGAGGGTCATTGGAAGCATAGAGAATAGATCGCAATATATTGCGATTTATTGTGATAAGTCGAGAGGACATTAGATTCACAAGGCAAGTTAGTGTGGACGGGTTGTGACCAAATTTAGCGAGAATTTCAGATACTAGTGAACCAGGAAGGATACACTGAGTTGCTTTAGCATGTTCCAATACTTCGTTAATTTCATCATCAAGAACACCGTGACGGATCAGTGTTACAAGAGTTCTTGGTAAGAGTACCATTTTGACTTGTGCACATCGTTGAAAGAGTTGCATACTTGTTTCAGGTTCTTGTAAAAATAAAAAAGCAACCAAACCAGTAATATCAACTTGATTTTGAGTAGCAGATTCTTCTAACATAATATTAACTTGGGAATGGGCCATAGTTATAGCTCGTGAACGAAGATCGTTGTGTTGAGAGTGTTCCGTAAACATAGCACTGAGAATAATCCCATTAATAGGAATCAAATTGGCTTGCATGAGGTTTAAAAATCCAATAACAACACCTTCATAGTCCCGACCACCTTTAGCCAAAATTGCAGTTGCCACAGCTGCAGGTAATCTAACTTGATGCTTTAAGGCATATTGTAAAATAATAGCTACATCATCTGCATTGTGTTTCACTGTAATAAGTATGTTTGTCAATGTTTTTGATGTTATGACAACATTGGCATCATTTAATTTGTTGTATAAAGCCATGGCTATATCAAGTCGACGATGTACAAGGAAATCAACAATCAACAAATGACACGGTTCTGGAGCTTGCTCAAGATAATTTAGTACAGCAGTGAATCGACTAGGTTCTTCTTCCGATGAGTTTGATCGAAGTCGATGCAGTTCTAGAGCTTGATCAATTTCATTGTATCGCAAACAAGCTCGAATAGCAACTTCCACACATTTCTCACTGGCACCATCACTTAGAAGGTTGGATTTCTGAGCTCGCCAAAATAGATTTAGTAGTGAATCCAATCCATAAGATGATACTGTCATGCCTTGAAATCCAATTGTAAATACACTGCTGGGGATAGCTTCATTCTTGACTAAAGCTGCTTCAATTGCAGCACATCCTAGATTATATTTTCCTTGACGAAAGAGTGCTTTTCCAAGATCACAATAAAGTTTTGAAGAAGGATCAACCTTGGAACTTTGAATTGATTCAAGCAACTGCTCTGCAATCTCTCTCTTGTTGCACAATGCAAATTGAATCCACATACTTTGAACATCAGGGCTATCACAAAGTTTTGCAAGATTGTCTATCAAGTTAATCATATGCGTGGATAATTCAGCTTTTACAATAGGATAACATTTTAAAGCATCGTCAACTGATCCATGCTTTAAACATATTTCAAGAATCACTTCACCAAGTCGAGGGTACGTAATATCAACAAGTCCCAACTTGGCCAATTTTACAAATGGTTCAATTAAAGGATGAGGATTCATCGCAACATGTTCAGGTGATGAACGACACATAACAAAGCATTGTAGCATTGCAGCAGGCGACACAATTAACTTGTTTTTATATGCCATTGCAAGAATTTGCAATACAGCTCTTGTATCGTGAATTTGAGTCAACGCCATTAAAATATCCTTAATAGCAACATGTGGCAACACAAGGTCCTTGGATGCATACGCTCGTGTTAGATCTGGCGCTAGTTGTGTATCCTTTCGTACAAAGAATGCTGAAGTGTCTTTGGCCAACACCGGGTCAATCGCATTAACTTTCACTACAAAGTCCAAAATTCCGTCAAGTTTGGACGTTGGGCTAAGTGAAGCAAGCTGCATCGCACTGCCTACATCGCCACTCTTTAAATACCCATGGAGCTTCTCTAAACGATGCGATGTACGAGTTAAGGATGCAAGGTGGCGTCGGCTCATTGATACGCGCCAAAGGACAAATGAACTTCATTACGATTGGTGCCTCTTGGCGACAACGTCAACGTTGATTGGTTGCAATCAACCAATGGCAATACGCATTTCTTTGCACCATTGAAGCGCATATTATGCACATTATTTAAATCTTGTCATTATCAACTAACTTCAGATTATTTTGAACATGATAAATGGAAATTGTAATTTGGTTTATAAGATCTTTGAAAGAGGATCTTTGAAAGAAGTTTAAAGATAATATTTGTTATTGTAAAGTTGGAAGTAATTTGTTTATGATATAACAATAATGATTGATAGTTGAGAATTCCATTTGTTTCATTTAAATTGAGAATTTAAAGGGAATATAGTAGATTGTATTGAGTTAATTAATTGGACTAGTGAATACGATTTATTTATTTCACTATGAAGGTTGTTTTGGCTGGATTTGGATATTGTAGCTTGTTGCCAATATTCCAGCAAAATCATCGTTATATGTGTCTAAGGTTGTCATATCTAATGATGTTATAATTGTGTCTTGGATTAGCAACGTCGTAGTATCTGAGCCTTTTTGAAGCTTTTGTAGATCCAGTAAGGATATGAGTACCAGATTTGACATTTGCAGAGAGCTTTTGTCATATCACTAAACCATACAATTGGCCCATTGTGATCCAATTGTAATATATTCTCTTTCTTTTTCACGACTGCGGATTGCATAGCTTTGTAAACTTGAGGTAGATCCATGTTATTAAAATGAGTTACCGGTGTGGCCTAGTATTGATCTTATATTGGATCAGGAGGTGTCTTCAAATTGACCTTGTGATCAAATCGATGATCAATTAAAACGTTGTAAAAGAGATAATGCTACATACTAGGTCACTATGCTATGATGAAATTGTTAAGAATTTGTTGTGATGCATGCAATCCAAGTAATACACAAACAAAAATATAGAAAATCAACTTGATATGTATTAAATAGATCCACATATAGCATTCGTGATGAATTACAGATTCATGGCAACAGGGAGGGTAATCTCTTCATTTTGCTTAGGCCTCTGAGCTTGTGCTTGAAATATATCTTGCCTGTAATTTGCATATTCAACGGCAAGATCATTAATAGTGGAAACAAGTAAAGAAAGCGAAGGATTCGGTAAACTAAAGCTGTCGTTCATTTTTCTTTCATAATATTTGACACATTACGAGCAATACAATCCGTCCCAGTAATACGACCAGGTGGTCTGCAAGTATAAAGGTTGTCCATCGGGGTGTCATAATTCATTGTAGATCTATAATGAAATGCTTTTGCTGTGCAACCTTATCGAAAGTAGCTGCACCGATAAGATATCTTCACCTTACTGGAATTGGATCTCGTATATTTCAAGCCATTGATCACAACCTTGGTTCGACCAGTTTGTTATTGCGGTGATCGACAAGAACTACACTTAGATTGTTCAAATTCGTTGATATTATACTATTGAGAATCTTGTGCAGTGTCACATTCATCGTTTCTATCATAAATGTATAATTCACGCATAACATCGTTGCTCCCAATTCTCTTCATATTTAGTCTAGTTGTGACCAAATGCTCTCTATGTTTGATCAAGTTTTGATCTAATCATGATCAATCAATTATATAAATAAATATGATTTATATATGTGGCCATCATGTGTGATCAACTTGATCAAAGATAAGACCTGATCAACGATTGATCAAGATTAGCTTCTACGGAGTCACCATGTATCGACTGACTCACTTAAGATCGCTACACCAGTAGCATTTTTACATGATAGATGTAAGATAGGGAAAGAGATTTAGTTCAATCACAATTGATGCTACACTGCAGAATGATACTGAGTTTTATAATTCCTGCTAATCATGAGGCATGTGCTGTGCCACATACAATGATTTGCGTTGATATAAGGCTTTATAGACGCATTTTTCGCTCTCAGTGCATCAAGACAAGGCTCATTTGTGATCATTGATATCAAAGAATCGTCCGATTTTATGCTTTATTGATGCAAATTATGGAGAAGTACGTATTGAAATGATTATTCTCATGGAGATCCCTTAAGTAAAGTTTACTGACTGATAGTTGTTGTGAGTGTGCGAAGGAAGGATAAATCATGGAGCTTCGCGAACGAGTTGATTTTTGTTATTCCAAAATAATGGTACCACCCGCTTAGCTCAACATAAATGCATTAACAAACTCAAATCTCTTTGCCTTTATTATATCATTGACTAAGGGATTGGTTAGTTGTGCAATTTATCAAATTGGTGCACCGAGCCAATTTAAACGTGAAAAATGCTCTACATATACTTGCCTCATCATCTCCATTGCGGTCTTATGACCATTTTAAATCTCATTAATTCAACATAACATTCAATAGTTCCTTCGACAAGCACAAGTGGTGCAAACAAGAAACTTCGATACATTTGATCGTATACGAATAATAACATTTTGAATCTTCTTCAGTATGGCGCAAACGCATTGAAAAGTTTGAAAATACCATTTGAAACAAATTATCATGCTCCATTAACAACAGCAGCGCAAGTTTCTGGTCATATTTCAGGTTCTTTGACTAAAAATTTAGTAATAAAAGACATAATTGCTGGTATATATCTCGTCTCAGTCACTACTAATCAAGTTTTTAATATCAAACGATAGAAATGAATATAATCTTGTTTAAAACAGTCCGAAGTTTACAAAAGTTGATATAGAGGCTTTGCCAGGTAGGTTGCCATGCAATAAAGCAGGGGAACGAGCTGGAATTAAAGCCAAACAACAATTGACGACTAAACCTGCGATATAATGGTCTAATATTTTACTTTTCAAAAGATTGGAAAGCACGCTGCAAGTCATTGATAAGATCTTGAACATCTTCAATACCAATGGATAAACGAATAAGATCTTCAGGGAATGAACGAGCTTTACGAACTTCTTCAGGGATACTGGCATGGGACATCACACCAGGAAGAGAAATCAAAGAGTTTACACTGCCAAAGCTCACCTAAATCATATTTAGTTATAAACTTGACTGTCAACTTTTACCGTGATTTTGAAAAGCTTGGTTGTCGACACAATGTGTTGAGAAAATGCTAAATCACCAGTGCAAAAGGTAATTACAGACCCAGCTCCACGTGCTTGGGCATAGTGAATATCTCGATTCTTTGAAGTAGGAAGACCAGCATAATATACTTTGGTCACAGCAGGGTGACTTGATAAATAAGAGGCAATGCGCATAGCATTATCTTGTGCTGTGAGAACACGAAGCCCCATTGTCTTGATGCCTAGTTTAATAGTTAGAAAAGTTCAAACTTGTATTGTTGTACCTCGAAGAAGCAACCAGCAATCCATTGGGGCAAGACCAGTTCCTTCAGCATTTTGAACAAAATAGAGCTCACGACACAATTCAGGGTCTTTAGCAATGACAATACCAGACATGGTATCGGAGTGACCACATACAAATTTAGTAGCCGAATGCATGCAAATGTCAGCACCAAGTACTAATGGGTTTTGTAGAATTGGGCTCATCATAGTGTTGTCTACACTGAGCAAAGTACTATAGATGACATTAGTATTTGTTGATAGATAATATGATTTCTTACCCAAATTCATGAGCAACTTCAGCCAAAGCAGAAATGTTGCAAATTCGTTGCATGGGGTTGGTAGGTGATTCCATCATGACAAGTTTAGTGTGTGTATTGATTACACTGCGAAGATTGCTAGGTCCATCTTTTCCAGACAAATCCACATACTTGACAGTGACACCATTGCGAGAAGTAAGTTTAGACAATAGACGATAAGTTCCACCATACGAATCGTCTGAAAGAACAATTTGGTCACCCGACTTGGCAAGACGAGAGATAGCAGCAAGGGCAGCCATTCCACTAGTAAAAGCAAAAGCACGATGTCCATGTTCAATTTCAGCCATTTGACGTTCCAAAGCAGCACGTGTAGGATTGCCACTTCTTGTATAATCATAAGCTCCAAATTCCGTAGCAGATTTTTGAGCAAATGTCGATGTTTGATAAATTGGCATAGTCGCCGATCCATGTGGATCATCTTTACAAGCATCAAACGATACAAGTTTGGTGCTAAATCCATATTCAACATCGTCATCACTATCATGGTCTGAAAGCACAATATCTTCATTTCCATCAAGATTAGTTCGACCACGTTTACTTGGTGAAGGTGGCAATTCCCCAGAAACAAAGTTAGTCACATAACTACGTTCCAAAAGACTTTCAAGCTTAGATGGTTCAGCTTGATTTTTTGGCAGAGAGTTTGTCGTAGCAGAAGTCGTAGTTTCATGATTTAAAGCTGATTCACGTTCTTGAACAAGAGTTTGTTCTGCTTGATAAAACTTTCTTGTTCGTAAGTAATCACACACAAGCTCAAATACTTCATCTTCTCCAAGCGATTGCTGCAAAGCTTGAGACGACATTAAGATCTTGTTGGTTCCAAGCAAATTGAGAAATGCGCAATCTTGTCTATCTCTAAAAAGGAATATAATTTGATTGGTTGAAATCTACCAATCAATGTTGAATAGCACATCACTTGGTGATTTTACACGAGAGAAATAGATTGATACAAAATTATAATGTAAATAAGAAAAAAGAAGTGATTAATAGGTGATTTAGCACATTGCCCTTTTGAAGTTGATTAGCATATGGAATATACCGTGCCCCTTGGTACCATAAGAATGGGAATGCGATTTTTGTTATCCATTGTTTTTTGTTTGTGGATAGTATGATGGAAAATGAATATATGTGAAGTATATTTGAGATAATTTGCTATTGATCAAGCTATTTGTTGTTTTTTGAATGAAATTCAAGCAAGTTTGAGTGAAAAATAGCGAAAATTGACGAAAATTGACGAATTTTCAAGTTTGAAATAGATAACTTGTTAATGTGACGGTACGTTATGTTTGAAGTGATTTTTAAAGTGTTCAATGATAAGAATTGAATTGAGAATTGGTTTGTATCGTTTACTTTGAAATAAGCAAAGTATTTTGAAGAGTTCAGGTGGATTAACGTTATGGGGACTCATCAATTGGAGGAACAATAAATTCATAGTCCATAACACCAACCTATGCAGTAGATATGTTAGTAATGCTCATTTAAAAGTGGTGATTGATGGACGTACAATTGGATATTTGTCATAGTAAAATGCCAATGTTTCATGTAATTCTTTTCGATTTTCTAGTGTAAAATCAGCAATATCGTCTGAAAGATCTTTTGGATCAAGTGATGAAATCGTTAATGCACGTGTACATGCCTACAATATTCATAAATACTCTCTTGATTTTCAATTGTAATTGTACTTGTCCAGCAAACATACTATATGTAGCTCCTTTTTTGTAAAATTTACTTCCAAGCGTCGCATCGACTACTTTACCACCAACAGCCAAGTAAATAGGTTTCGATTCATCGGATCCATCGTATTCTTTCAATTGTTCACGTGTAAATATTGGTAAATTCTCAATATTTGGTACAATCGGTTCATTTTTCATTGCAATTTCACGGCGAAAGAGAAATGGACAGGATTGAAAGAATGCTTCTTCAATCTGTGGCCAAAACACACCAAGAACACCGATTATTACAGCAAGCACAAGCAAATATCGCGACGTCTTTGCCATTCTTTACAACTGGCAATAAGAATACGTGGCACTGATTACCTATTTCTTGTCATAACAGTTCATCTTTTGGTATACAAAACCAAAGTCTTGTCACTTCAACTTGATTTGGTTATGCAACGAATCAAGATTGTCAGGTAACTAAACACACTCAACTTTACCTACAATTTCTTCATGTAACAAGTCAAATATCCCATGATAAAAGTTGCGTGTTTTTAGCTGCTTGGATGTAAATACATTTTGTCATTAAAAAAGGCTACATGGACCACCCGACACTCTTCCAACACATCATTGCAGGCTCTGTGTCAGGCATGTCGAGCGTTGTAGTATGCCATCCTCTTGATACAATACGTACACGCCTACAGCATGCATCTTCTCGGTCTTTTTCTAATGTTGTGCTTTCTACAGTCCGAAATGAAGGCCTTAAAGGTTTGTACAGTGGGTTTTTTCCACCGTTCTTTTCTCAAGCAGTGTACAAATCGGTCATCTTTACTACACAATCAAAAGTCCGAAGTGTTATTTCTACTACGTTGATAGAACCCTCCCCATTATTTTCAACTATTGTTAGTGGAACTATTGCTGGGTACTTTCTTTATACAATGAAAATGCTATTTCTTATTTTTCTTAGTGGTCTTAATGCTACACTTGTTGCCCCAGTTGAACTTGTACGAAATCGCCTTCAAATTCAAGGACAAACAAGTTCTACGCAATACTCTGGTACTTTTGATGTCATTGCTAAAGTGATCAAACGAGAAGGTTGATTTTTTCATTAATTAAATATGCTTACATTAATTGGTACTAGGCTTTTTAGCACTATGGAAAGGTTTATCTGCTACTATTATGCGAGATTCGCTTGGTGTTGGCTTGTATTTTGTTGGATTTGACTTGGCCAAGTAACAATATTAAATGATTGTTTACTTGATAATGCTATAGAACTCATCTTCCAAACGATTGGAATCCTACATTGCGAATTTTGACTGCTGGAGCTATTGGTGGTATATCCTTTTGGTCCATTGCATTGCCTTTTGACACTGTAAATTAACTTGATCAATATGATAAGTTCATAAACTTTATAGGTCAAGACTGTCATTCAAGTAAATCCACACTCAAAACAAGGGTTGATTGCTACTGGTATGCGTTTGATACGCACTGAAGGCTTTGGAAGAGTATTCTATGGATGGCAAGCTGCATTTTCACGTGGAATTCCTGGTGCTGCCATTACCTTTTATGCATACGATAAGACCATGAGTTATCTTGTTCAAAATTAGAGAATAAATGTGAGTAAGAATGCACATCTATTAGAATTGGTTATGAGGTTATGTGATGCATTTTAGTCAAAGGATGATTTTCACCAAATACCATGCGGCTTCGTTCATAGGCGATTTCATGATGATTTAAAGTTGACGTTGAGTTGGCATCGTGAATATCCCAAGCTTTTGCTGTCCAGTGCAGTAATTTAATGTGAATGACTGGCAAATATGGTTTTAATTCATTATTTGGATCAGCAGGGTGTTCCCTATAGTATTATCAGCAAAATACACTTCTTAGTAGAGATACTGTAATAGAGCCATTGCAGCTTCAAGAATACCAATGGATTGATCAACGTAACCCATTTCAAGAAGACAATCTCCAATGCTAGTCATTACAAGAGCTTGGGCTAATGGGTTTGATTGAATCAAATGCATTTTACGAAGAGATTGAAGACGACGAAGTGCACGTCCAAAGTGGTGAAGTTGGATTTCTGATGTGGCTAGTTGATATACTGTTTCTACATAATTCTTAGCACCAGTTTTTCCTTGTTCTTCATAGCTAAGAGTAGTCAAATTAGAGTAAATACAAAAATGATATCATACATGCCAACCACTGATTCCAAAATATCATGAGCTTGTTTAGCTTCACCAAGCATTAAATAACTAATGCCAAGACCGAGTTGCAAGTCACCAACAATTCTTTGTTCTTTTTCATACTGTTTAGCAAGCTTGAACATTTGAATTGCACGTAAAGGTAGCCATTGGTTTCGATACATATTTGCCATATTCATAAGTATCTTAAACCGTGCTAAGAAGCATATAAGCTGAAACATAATTGTGGCTAATAGTACCAGGGTGCTCAATTTTGTGCAATGCATTGAAAGCAGTCTCATAAGCAGCACTAAGTGCTTCAAACTGTCCACCACCAGAACGCAAAGCTGAAGTAGCCATCAGATTAATTGAAGCAGCAAGATTGTACACTCCAAATTCCTCTTGAATTTCTACATACAATATCACCTCAAGAATTCATGCTTAGCTAACCTTCATCCAATTCCATTGCTTTCAAAAGCTCTTTATGTGATGCTGCAAAATCTCTTTTGAGCATAAAAGCATAGCCCAAATCCGCCATTGCATTAGCATATAAAGGATGCTTCTTTCCACGTGTGCGTTCCACATGAGCTTTAACTTGTTCAAGCATTTCAATGCCAGCATCAATTTCACCTTCATCCAACATTTCCATAGCAATAAGGACATCTCGTTCTTTGTCATATTCATCATCGCCAAAAAGGGAATTAACTTCCAATTGTGAGAGCTTCTCAAAGGCCTTTTGATCTTCTTTCGGTACACCAATCTTTCCAAGAAATGTATCAACTTGATCAACTTTTAGCATTTTGCCACTAGCTTCCATGCCTAAAGCTCGATTCAGGTCTGTCCAACGCATACGAGGTAAAGCATAAGGCTCATAAGGCACAAGAGGCACTACATCAATCTCTAGCACATCTCCAGTGAACTCTTTAGCGATACACACAGCAGCAAGCAAGAAAAGAGAGATAGCTATGACCATTTGATGGCTTCTTGGAAAATGAAATGATTCTATTGATTTTGCGATCTTTGGAAACCATATGTTTCCAAGTTTCCATAGAAAGTGCTTTTGTCCAGTTGGCTAACTTGATATAATTTGTTGTGATCGACAAATATATTGACGAGAATTTGAGCAATGATATTGTTGATAGTATTGATAGTTATAGCAGTGAAGTTTGTTGGAGAAGTCACTCAAAATGGGTCGAAAGTAGCAATTGGTGAGTATTGTTGTTGATTTACTTGACAACAAGTTGTACACAAATTGCTACGTAATATAGTAAATGACAAAAACAATCTTAAGTGGTAGCTACTATTGTTTTGTTTTAAATGAAATCATGAAGAAATTGATAAATAGTAGAGAGGTTCGTTTAAAGTTTAAGCCCATAGAGCACTTAAATGAATTTGTTAAGCTGAAATAGATAAATAGATTGCGAATAAGCTTAAAATTCAAGCAAGTTCAAATTGTTTATTGGAGAGGAATATGTTAGCCGACTTGGAATTAATCACAAAAGTGGTTTATTAACACTTTTGCGTGAAGATATACTCAAACTTCACAAAAATTAATCTTTGTTTTCTTTAGTTCGTATAAAGAATTCTAGTTCATATCACATATTCATTTAAAAGTGCAAATTGTTTAGAAATATATTGAAGTTTGATGTACCCTAAACCTATATACCAAAGCAAGTTTACGGCGTTTTACTCAAATTTAATACTGTAGTATCTTTTAAGATGGTGATTTCAAGAATGGTATTTATCGCACATTGTCTAAGATAGTGATACGTTTTCACGGCGAATTCAGATGGATTATTTACGAATACTTGTAGGTTGTAGATTGGTATAATGAACACAACCGTCTCAAACATAAAAATGTTTGCAATCGAGGTGAGTGATGTTAAAGATCATTTTGTGGTTGAAAAACGACACGATGATTCCAAAAGTAATTGCGCAATTTCAAATCGAGTTGATCCCCATTACTTTTTCACCATACTACAAAATGTCCCTTGAACTTTTACCTATGTTATATCCAGATACAAAACAATAGGGTGGTGTCACATTAAAATGAGCATTGCACGGATCTATAATTCACGCATGAATATTCCTACTGCACAATGTGCATCACGTAAGAGCATGTGTGCGAGACATTTGTTCATTCGAGATTGGCATTGAACTGATGGTTGATGGCGGCTAACTATTTCATACCCTACCACACCACTGCATAAATGCACACAAGGTCATTTTTTAATTGCATGGATACATGAAAACTGGTATCATTCATGGTGTTGTAGCGTTTACGCTGTGGGGCTTTATGCCCATTTACTGGAAGCAATTGGATGGTGTATCTGCTGTACAACTAACTCTACACCGCATTGTTTGGGCTCACATTATCCTACTCATGATCCTATTTGCCACTGGTCGATGGTCAGATTTTAGAGAACAAGCCCGTGGCAAAAAAACACTTTTAACTTATGCGCTAGCTAGTCTCTTTGTTGCTGCAAATTGGGCTCTTGATGTATGGGCGGTGACAGCAGGATATATTGTTCAATCTAGTTTGGGATACTTTATCACACCTTTACTAAATGTTTGCTTTGGTGTCCTCTTCTTTAAAGAAAAGCTTCGTTTGTGGCAATGGGTTGCTATTGCGATTGCTACAAGTGGTGTGCTTGTATGTGCAATTGCTTATGGTGCATTTCCTTGGGTATCATTCTCCTTGGCTCTGACATTTTCAATTTATAGTGTGACAAAAAAGCAAGCACCATTAAATGCTTTATATGGATTGACATTGGAGACAGCAGTATTATTTCCACCTGCTGTGATCTATTTGATTGTCCTGGAAGTTCAAGGAGTTGGTACATTTGGTCATGTCGATGTTTTACATAACTTTTTACTTGTTGGTTGCGGTCTTTGTACGATTCTTCCTCTACTATTCTTTGCTTCGTCTGCACAACGTATTCCTATCACACTTTTGGGAATGCTTCAATACATTTTCCCAACTGTTATGTTTATCGTTGGTGTAGTTATTTACAATGAAGCCTTTTCGACAACCAAGTTGATTGGATTTTGCATCGTGTGGGGAGCAGTAGCGTTGTATTCTTGCGACGAATTCATATATTACAAGAAACATCCAAAGCAAGCCATAATTCAAACGCCAAGAGGAACAGATACTCCATTTGATTTAGCTTAGTTTTATCATAATTACATTTGAATTTTCATTTCATATACTGCTGTAAGTATTTGCAAAGTTTCGAAAAACAACATCCCAGGTTGCTGCTTTGTTAAAAAATTTAAGTGATAAGTTTGACAGAGTGTACCACCAGAGTACTGTAGTCTCTGGCTCAAATTTGATCTTACAACCTTCTTTGTACCTCTGTCACCCAACCAAGTATTATACAAAATAAGTCGAAAGATGAATTAGTTCACTCAGCCACATTTAAAAACTTCGTATCTTATTATTAAAGAATATATTGTTAAACGCGTGATAGAGGACTAATTCTTTGACTACAGCTCAAGGTA
>JNBS01000641.1:0-10601 GCA_002081575.1 Thraustotheca clavata | reverse complement strand
TAGCATACATTTATACGAAGTTATACGCTGTTCAAGATCACCAACCATTGCTTCAAACGTTGCAATAGCAGATTTCTTTTGTTCTTGCTCCTCAGCCAAAGAAAACTTGAGCTCTTCTTCACGAAGACTGTGATCTTTATCTGCAGCTTTTAAATCGTACTGAAGACGTTCAATTTCACCAAGTGATGACTGAAGTTTGTCTTCTGTTGTATCGAGAGATTCGCGGGTTTCAGCAAGCTTGGCTTCATAATTGTTTGCTTCAGTATCTTTTTGCACTTTCAGAACAGCAATTGAAGCTTCTAAGGCAGCCTTTTCCACGAGGAGAGCATCGCGTTCCCCAATGTATTGCTCAATTGCCAAAGATGCTTCATTGTGATTAGCTTGAACAGTCTCACACGCATTGGTCAAATTAGTCACTTCGGCGAGATGCTCATTTTCCAATTTCTTGAATGCCTCGGCCCATTGCAATTCCTTTTGAGCAAGTTCAGCTTTGACAGTGTCAAGGTTATGTGAAATTTGCTCCAAGTCGTCAATGGTTGCTTGTAGAGTGTCTTCTTTGGCCTCCAATGCTTCTCGTAGTTCATTCACTTGGACTTCAGAAGCTTCGGTATGTCGGCTAGACGCTGCTTCCAATTCTTGCACAGTGTGTTCCAATTGAGACTTGGCCATTTCGAGTTCCTGAACTTGTTTTTGCAGGCTTTGAATTGCACTATCAGCTTCTTCTTTTGTCGTCTTTAGTGTTGCTTCCAGTTCAGAGATTGTGAGATAAAGAGCATTTATTTGTTGCGTTTTGTCTGCCAAATCCAAATCAAATTCTGCTTGTTTGGTCTCCAAAGTTTTCTTGGCTTCCCTTAGCTCAAAGGCAACACGCTCAACATCCCCAATTGTAGCTTGTAGCGTGTCATCTTTAGCATCCAAAGCTTCACTGATTGCTACATGATCAGTCTCAAGGCCTTCAATTTTGGCTACAAGACTCGCAACTTCGTCTTGAAAAGCTTCAATTCTTGATTTCGATTCGAATGCTTGGGCATCAGAAGCAGTTTGTGCGGTGACAAGATTAACTTCAGATTGACGCAATGCCAAAGTCAAGTTTTTAATCTCCAATGCAGAATTTTCAAGCTGAGTTTGAATATTTGCAAGTTGTTCATTGCCCAAAGCTTCACGTGCTACACTTTCATTAAGCAATCTCTGGAGTTCGCTCTTTTCATTCGAGATTAAGTCCACTTGGCTCGCCAATTGCTTCGTGTTTTCTTCAGCTGCAGCGAGTTTTTGCTCCAATGCAGCTACTTTCATTTGGGCAACGGACTTCACTTCGTGTAATTGAGATTCTATTGCTCTCGCTTTAGAATCGGCATTGTTTCTTTCTTGAGTCATCATGGCTACACGATATTCCCATTCTAGACAGCGCTGTTTGAGAGCGTCAATAACTTGATCGCGGTCTCGTTTGATTATAGCCACACTTTCTTCTCGAACTGCACGTTCATTCATGAGCACTTCCTGCAAAACACGAATTTGTTGGTCTTGATCTTCGATCAGAATTTGTTGAGAACTGACTTTAACATCTTGATTTTGAACTCTTTCACGCAATCGTTGTGTTTCAAGTAAATTCTTTGCCAATTCTTCTTCTGCAAGATTTTGAAGTGCTTGTGCTTGGGAGATTTTAGCTTCCATCGATACGATAGCTTGGTTATCTGGCATTGCTTCCACGACACCGTTCGTGTTGCCCAAGCGGTCTTGCAGGATATGTTTATCTTGAATTATGAATGATAATTGTTTGGCAATATCAAAATGCATTTGTTGGATACGAGCAACTTCATCAGTGTGATGTCCGCCATCTCGTAATTGATTGTACTCTTCTTGTAAATCATAATACATTCGTTCCATGTCATCATACTTGATTCTCCATTCGAGAGAGTCCACGGATGGGTTGTACTCGAGTTCCTGTTGAATTCTTTCAATGTGTTCAACGTTTGATTCTTTATCAGCACGCAATTTTAGCAAGAATCGCAAATGCAGCATTTTACGCTTTAGCTGAGCACATAATTCTTGATATTGACTTTCACGCATTTGTAAGACTTCCATTTCTCGTTTTTGTGTCGTGTGTTCATCGACAATATTGGAAAGAGTATTTTCAAGATCACGGAATCGAGTATCAACAACAGGATCACAATCAACAGGTAGCGGATTGTCATTGAGCTCCGAAAAAGGATTGAAATTGCTTGGAATTGGAAAGCTTGGCTCATTTGGATTATTGTTACCACCTTGTTGCTGCAATTGCAAACGTAGACGTTTGATTTCTTCCTGTAATAGTTGAACATTTCCTGTAGTATCTTCATTGATAAATGCATTGTTTTTGATCATTTTGGCACGTTGAGCAAATTTTAACGTTGAATGAGTTTCACTCATACAATCTTCAGCTGGACTAATTGCAGCAATCATAAATGTTTTCGAGTTGCCACCAAGCGAATCTTTTAGTAAATACGTCAGTTTGGAGTCACGGTAATGTACATGACGAGTTTTACCAACAGCTTGCTCGGATAAGGCCATAATAACATTACCAAGAGCTGATAGGGATTTGTTGATATTACCAGCTTCTTTGAGACGTTCACCTGCAGCTTCAGTACTTTTTTGTCGTTCAGAACCAGCCAAATCCACAAGATTAAATCGAGCTTGACGCTTTTTGATTAGACCACTTGTAGTAGTTTCTTTTGAGTGAATTTGCAAAATGAATACACTGTGACTACGACTACTTTCACGATTCATACTCGTATGGCCAACATGACGATTTTGAGTTCCAAGAACCATCAGATCCGTTGCTTGTTGTGCATTTTCAACAACCATTTCTTTGAGTCCTTCAACAAATACGCCTTTGATATGATTTTCACGTAAATTTAATCCATTTTCCGTTGTAGTCGAATCAAGTAAATCAAATACTCGTTCGTTGTAAATTTCAAGAAAGGAGCAAATATACTTGTACTCGACAGTACTTGCTGCTTCAAATTCTGTGCTACCTTCATGCACATCCTGTTGTTCAAATAGATACTCCAAAACACGAGGCACTAATCCTTTGTTTAAATTTGCTCGTCCTGCTTGATCTTCTTCACCCAACATTGTAAATGTCTTTCCAGATCCTGTTTGACCATACGCAAAGATTGTTCCATTGTATCCTTCCAGACAAGCTCGTGTAATTGGTCTTCCAACCACTTCAAATACTTGTTCCTGCGTACTTCTTTCACCAAACACACGATCAAAGAAAAAATTGCGTGGAGGTTCTTTCTTCGCCTGCACTTGCGATGCCAATACCAACGAAGTACTCTCTGTAGCGTCTGTACTCACACAGCGACGGGCACTTCCACCTATCAGTTCCCGCGCGTTTGGTGGCCGAACGCGGCAAAACACTTGCACATTCTCGGCCATAATCTAAAATGACATGTATACTTTATTCAAATCAAGACCCTACCGGCTATCAATTCAAATTTCCACCAATCAACATTTAGTATTACTCTCCGGATAAAATTTATCCGGAAACGGACAACTCTGTATCACAGTATTGTTGTCTACTTGCATCATCCGGATATCCTTACCCTGGAAGTATACATACTTTATGCTATCCTGATATTATTAACAGCAGTATTCCTAATTCCTTACCAGGTATATGCATTCATTAGGCTATATGGTATTCTTATCCTAGATTATCGATATTGGTTATCCTAGTTTTTTCAAAATGTATTGTTTATTCGATACAAGATCTAACCTCTTTAACAGTACATTTAAAAGTTCAACTTTTCGGATATAGAGAGTAGAATGAAAAGAAAAACTCAATTTTGATTGGTTATTATCCGGAGTGTTTTCGCGCCTTTTTTGATCGAAAGTGGCGTGTGATTAGTCAAATTTAAAAGAAAACAATGGATTTCAACCAATCGGAAGTGATTGTGCCAGATTCAACATTGGCGTGTGGCATGCGGCTGGACGAGCTGATCGATGGACGTTCTTTGCTTGATCGAATGGGCCCTGAGCTTGAAGCAAAGGTTCAGAAGCTTTTAAGTATCATTGAGGCATCCGTGTTGCAGCAGGAACATTTGCATTTGGCTCAGCATGCGTTGGATGACGGAATGATGGAGGGAAAAGGTCAACGTAATGTTTGGGCAATGGCTGCATTCTTTGCAATATTAAATGGAGAGCAAGTACCTGAAAAAGCAAAGACAATTACGTTGTGTGAATTATTGAAAGGATGTAAGATTGGATTAAGTGTCTTTTTGAATTCGTTTACGAATTTATGCAATATGCTGATTTTGGACCTTGGCCCAGATTTAATGACAAGAGCAAATATATTGAAAGAACGATTGACAATTGCTTCGGTATTGTTTACAAAGTATGAACAACTTTGGAATACATCTGTACAAATGGATCTAGCCCCAAGAAAACGAAATATGTTTGAAGCGGGATGGCTTTTGTTTCTTATTGTAAGATCAAGATTGAATATGTGTTCTGCTGGGCTTGGAGAATTGTATTATATGCTCTTGGCTGTACTACAACTTGTTATTACAAAAGTTAATGCACGTAGTGTAGAAGCTGAAATTGCTGCTGCATTAAGCTCTCTTGGTAGCCCAAATGGACAATCTGCACATACAATTATTGAACAACTTTGTGCAAAACCAATGGTTAATCGAGCAGATGTGGATAATGCAATTGAAAAACTTGAAAAAGAAATTCAAGTATTGGAAACTACTGGTGTATTGGAATTACCCCCTGCAGAGAGTTATTCTTTGGGCAGTACCATGTTTAATGATGCTATATTACCTCAAAATATTGAAAAACTACGAACTCATTACCAAATTACCACTGTCAAACATGTATACGATCTCGATGAATCGATTTTTGTCAATGCTGAATTAAAGAAACAACTTGTTGGACCACCACCTCCACAGGTTGAACCTTCTCCAGCTCCTTTTGCACCAACAGCTCCAAGTGCTTCATCGTTTGAACAAGCTTGGCAATGGCAAGGCCAGCCACCACCAAATAAACAACCGGCAAAATCTCCTTTAATACCTAAGCGTTCACCAAGTATTGCTCAAACTCCAGTCACTGCTGCAGTTGAAACAAGCAATTGGGTTCGTAGTACACTAGCAGCTCTACCAACTTCACCTTCTGAAAAGTTACTCAATTACTTTGACAATTGTGTGCAGGCTCCACAATGCAAAGACCTTGTTGTGACACTTATTACAGAACAATCAAACCAAATTACATCAGTCTATCGTCCATCCCAACGTATTTTATTGCCTATGGGATCATCGCAGTCACCAACATCCCAGGTCGAAGGCAGTTTAGGCAGAACCAAATTATTAGGAATCGGTTTATACTATCGAGTGCTAGAAGCCTTGTTAGATGCTGAAGCTGATCGACGGCAAACTTCCGATCACTCCATGCTATTAAGTAACACTGCATTTCACAAAGCTCTATTTGCTTGCAGTATGGAAGTTGTGCTTAAGGCTCACAGCCTTGTGACTCTGGCTTTCCCACAAATTTTAACTACTTGTGGTGTGTCTGCTTTTGATTTTGGTAAAATTTTGGAAAGTTTTGTAAAGCGAGCACCACAATTACCTAGTGAACTAAAGCGCCATTTACGTGATCTTGAACAAACTGTGCTTGACTCTTTAGTTTGGCAATCCAATTCTGGCTTGTATGCATTGTTGACTGAATCCTCGTCAAGTGAACATTCAGTAAACCCTGGTCGCTTTAGTATACTTCAAATCTTCTTTCGTAAAGTATTAGCTCTGGCAGCAAACAGAATTTATGCACTTGGTCAACACCTTAAACTCGAAGCCAAATACTTGAATCAAATTTGGACTTGTGTTAAAGAATGCATATCAACATATCAAGAACTACTCAAAGACCGACATTTGGATCATTTAATTCTTTGCAGCTTTTATGGTGTTTGCAAAGTTAACCATGTATTGCCCGAAGTCACATTTAAACGTGTCCTGGAAGCTTACAAAAGAACGTATCCATCAGCAGCCAAATCAAGTATTGTGCGTGAAATTCCTCTTGGGGCTAATGTCAAGGGTGATGTGATTAAATTTTACAATCGATGCTTCATCCCAACTCTCAAGGGCTTTTTACTTCAATTTCAATTGCATGATCATCAACAAGCTGCTGCTGATGCTGTCACACCGTTTGTCCAGCCCACGGGTCATCATCTTGGTGTGTCTGACAATGAGGTCATTGCTGAAGCTGCCACTTTGGCTGTTGAACGCATTCTTAACAATCAGACTTCTAAGCAACAACCAAAAGGTGACATTGCTTGTCTAGCTGAAATTCAATCATTGCCACGTCCTTCCCAACGATCATCACCTAAACGTGTGCTGCAGTCGAACCTTTTCATTTCACCACTTCGACAAATCCGGCCACCACGTACAGCACTAACACCTCGCACACATGCTCTTTATGCATTTGGTGAAAGTCCAGCACGAGTACGTAACTTTTTGGTATTGCTTTGATTTATCATTTTATATTAGGATTTAGCACTTATAAATCGAGCTGTCAATACTAGTGGTATCCGACTACCATTAACACAGGACGAAGACAAAGATGAAGTTGTGGAAATCTCGACACCTAAACGGCGCCGTCAAACGTAGCAAATTATCTATATCTGTAAAATGTTGTCTAATAGCTTTTGTCACGATATATTTTCCAAGGAGAAACACTTTGATACAGAACTTTCCATCGATTGCAATCTTTTCTTTTGGAGAAGGACTTTTGAATTTACAATGGCAACACCAGTACTAGTTAATCGATGCCTCTATTTGGAAATTACAGCATATCAATCGGGCATGTCTTATCAACTCATGCAATACCTCAAGTATCACTGGCCTTGCATCATGCAAACTCTACCTAATATTGTTTATCACGTTTTTCAATCGGATCCCAAGTGTGCTTTACATCATCTTATTGCAATCTTTAAAGCCGACAAACATCAATATTTGTTAAAGGAACTCATTATATCAAAGCCACAATGGTTGACAAGCTTAGCGTTTGATATTGCAGCCCGATATGGACAACTAATGGTGATTCAATTACTTAATGCAGCTTATGTGGAGTGTTGCAGTCATGCTATGGATATAGCAGCTACAAATGGCCATTTGAAAGTGGTAAAATATCTTCATCAATTTCGAACTGAAGGATGCACAGTTGCTGCTATGGATAATGCAGCACGAAATGGTCATCTTCATGTTGTAAAATTTCTTCATGCTTGTCGAGGCGAAGGATGCACATCAGCAGCTTTAGATCAAGCTGCAGCTAATGGACATTTGTCTATCGTAGCATTCTTAGTTCGCCATCGATGGGAAGGAAGAGTAAATGATGCAATTGCTACAGCTACTGCTCATGGGCAGAAGAATATTGTTGCATACTTGCTCAAGCTATAGCTATTCTTTGAAGACATATATCAAGTGCACAAAATCATGTCTACTAGAAATTTACCATCAATTAAAATTCCAATGGACGCACAGTCATAAATTGACGAACTTGTTCATCAGTGACTGCAGCACGCTTCTTTTGGAAGTCAGCGTTGAATGCATTCATGACAGTAATGAGTCTCTCCTTGACTTGGCCAGACATCATACGGCCTTCACCATATTCCTTGGCAAGTGTAACCAATTCCACATCATCTTCAACGAGGAAAGTGAGGTATTGGTATGGAATATCAACATCAAGATTAGCTCCATATTTTTCTTGATCAGCTTTGCTTTCACCGCCACCACTAAAAGCATATCGACGTACTTTATCAGCGACTTCTTCAGCAGTGTCGGATACGTAAATTGTAGGCGAAGGTCCACTAGAGCTCATCTTTGTTGTAGCTCCTTCAAGTGCAGGGAAAAACTTGGACAAAATCAAGGCTGGCTTGGCATAACCTATGCGTGGAGCAACATCACGAGTCATGCGGAAGTAAGGATCTTGATCAATAGCACAAGGAATCAAACAACGCATATCTGTGCGGTTGTGGAATGGAATTGGAAAGCATTGAGGGAACGATGGAGCTGCTTGAATAGCAGGGAAAGCAGATTTACCGATATTATCACTGCCAGTAAAGCCAAAAATGCCACGAACTTGGTTGTATGTGACACACTTTTGAATCTTAAGAATTTCAGGATACATAGTGCCAATGTAGTCTGAATTGCGGAAAATAAAAGTCTTTTTCATATCAAAGCCACAAGCAATGATATCTTTAGCATTTTCCATAGCCATGTGCTCACTTTGTTCAAGAGTTTGTTCTTTGAAAAGATACTTTTCATCATCAGTAAGTTGAATCACAAGAGGTACATTAAATACTTTTTGCAACCAAGCAGTAAAAGTGAATGGAATCAAATGGCCCATGTGCAAACTGCCCGAAGATGGACCACGGCCAGTGTACAAATAAAACTTGTTTCCTTTTTCATAATGGTCCAAAATTTCATTGAGTTCACGATGGGAAAAGAAATAGCCACGACGAAGATATCGATGAGCACGAACGCCAGTAAGTTTTTCAATTCGTGTGACCAAGTCCTTGGTAAGTTGAGATGTACCAAACGTCACAATAAGTTTATCATAATCCACCCCACCTTCAGCTTCGACATCCCATGGAGTCACTTTTTGAGCATTAGCATCTCCATTAATGGCCGTAAAGTGAGCATATTTGGCTTGACGCAATAGTAAATCTGAATCCGACGGCATAGCACTTCCTCCTTCAGGGCGAGCAGTCACGGATGGTTTGCCTGGTTTGGCTTGTTTCTGCTTTGGTTTAGTTTCCTTTGGTGCAGCTTTTTCAGCTAATTTCTTTTCTTTTTTCAATTGATTCTTGGATTTGCCTTCTTTCTTAGGTTCTTCCTTGGTAGCTTTTGGTGCTGGTGCAGCAGCAGGTGGTTGATATTCATTACCCGTAAGCTCTTTGTATTGCTTCTTCAATGCAATAAGCTCTGCTACTTGTGCCTTTACGTCCTGTTTCTTGGCTTTTAGTTCACGCACTTCATTTCCTTTGGCCACGATGGCAGCAATCACTTCTTCCATTTCAACCACAATCTCCAAATGCCATTTATTTTCCACCTCATACATTTTCACCATACAAATTTTCATATAAATTTCCCGTCATGGCAAAATCCACCATTCTCTTCAATTTACGCTTCTTTCTTCACGGCAATCACTTCTTCTCATCGTATTCATCTTATCATTGTTGCATACATGTCAATATCATCGTTATCATCGCTAAAACGTCAAAAATGACTTCCAAATGCAAATTTCTGCTCATTTCATCGAAAAAAAGAGTAAATTGTACTCTTTTAATGTAAAAACCTCGTATACACGCACATCTACCATAGATATATGCTTTATCTACTCATTTAAAGCCCTAATTTCCCTCAATTCCACGGAACTGACCGCGGTAGACGTTTCAACCAAGGAGTTTCATCATGTCCGGATACGCATACAATTCAGGAATGCAACGGGTGGGGCAGTATCCGGATCGTGCCCGTTAAAATTGGGATCAAATAAAGTGAGAAGCCGCGGACGAGTGTGATGGTAGCTTCATCTCAATGCAAGCAAATAGCGTGTGGAGCACGTTCAGATAACAACGACGAGTTGTTAAATCAACGAGGCATCGGTAGGTATAAATTGGCACTTTTGGATGGACTCAAAGAGTCGAAAACACCACCAAAATACAGGTAATATGGAATGCACAATGGAATTGAACAGTTTGATGATCATTATAGACGAAAATTGGATAAAGAACAAGTAGAAGAACCTCGATATGAACTTACAAGAATGAATGGAAAGACAGATTGCAATAATAATGGAAAAGGACATGGAAAACTTGGACCAAGACATAATGGGTATGACAATGGATATGATGGGAAATGAATTTGAAATTGATTGTAGATTGTCAATTGATACGTGTGCACAAGGAAATCAATGGGACAAGAATGGAAAAGGACATTTTCATGGACCGATTGGAAAAGTTACAATGGATCGCTTTTCACATGAAAATACAAATGGACATCGTCCACGGATTGTGAAAGCAGCTATGAATAATAACAATTCGACTCCATGCTTGACAGTACAGAAACACCAACCATTGCACACACATCATAACTCCATGTTTCCTTATCATAATCAACATAGCCCATCAACATCTTCAACGAGTGAAAGGTCAATAGAAACAATTGGATCGCCAACACAACTTAGTCCAAGTGGTGGATTGCCTATAACTTCTCCAAGAATATTTGATGAAGAATTCTATTCTGCTCATACAACTGCAATGTAAAACTTTAAATCTTTTGTGCATACCTCTTATATTTAACATAGGTGGTTATCGGATGAAATTGAAACATTTATGGATTCAATAACAAATGCCACAGAAGCATTTATTCAAAATCATACAAAAGCTACACAGTGCTTAAACCGAACTGTTGCCAAGCTTTGGCCTGGTGCTTACGTTGAAATATATGGTTCCAATTATACTCATCTTGCTTTACCTGGAAGTGATCTTGATTGTGTTATTGTCGTCCCTGAAAATTATCGTGATCTATCACCTGTTGAAATGCTCCGTCAATTGTATTCCAAAGCAGATGCAC
>JNBS01000631.1:0-26569 GCA_002081575.1 Thraustotheca clavata | reverse complement strand
AGTAGTTTGCGCAAATCACCATGAGCAGAGGCAATCATACGAACACCACGTTGTTTGCATGTACGAGCTGCTTCGACTTCATTTGGACGACCAATTTCGTCAATTACCATAATTTCTGGAGTGTGGTTTTGTACACATTCAACCATGACACGAGCTTGTTGATCCAACGATGGTACCATCAAGCGACGAGATAATCCAACACAAGGGTGAGGAATATCACCATCTCCAGCAATTTCATTGCTTGTATCAACAATGCATACATTATGACTGTTTGCAAGTTGACGAGCCACTTCTCTTACAATAGTTGTCTTACCACACCCTGGTTCACCAAGAAAGAGGATGTTTTTGTCTTGGTCTGCCAAAATATCAGCAATTAAGCTAGCATTGCCTTCAATATATCGACCAACGCGAATAGTAAGCCCCATGATACCACCGGTGCGATTGCGAATGGCACTGATACGGTGAAGTTGTCGCTCTAAACCAGCTCGGTTGTCGGTGCCAAAGCCACCAACTTTTTCGATAATACCATCGAGGTCTTCTTGTGATGTTATCCGATCATCATCACCAAGTAAGATTCGTGCTCCATGAGCCCAGGCCCAAGGTCGACGACCTCGATCCAAAACAATATCAAGCAATCCTGAAGCTGTACTAGTATCAGAAAGCTGCAGCACCAAATCTTCAGGCAATAATGCCAATATTTCACTCAAGTCTTCATGAATATGAAAGGGAATTGATTTGCCCAAGCTTTCAGGTTGCCATGTATCAAGTACTTCATACGATGCCAATCTGTAGCCATTACTCTCATCAAAACAAAGTGTGCGAGCTCCACCTAAATAAATTGCATTTTCTAAACGCAATTCGGAAGCTTTGAAAAAAGTCGAATCAAGTTCAGCTTCTTGATAAGCTTGCAACAATAACTTGACGTTGGCAGCAGCAGCTTCCATAGCATCTTCTCTTAGTGGGCGTTGGGTCACTAATTTGGGCTGCTTTAAATACCGAGGGTGAGGATGAACCTCTAAATCAATATGCTGAAGCATTTTTTTGAACGATATGTCGTACGATGTTGTCTCAATCTCCATGAGCAATTGAATATCAATTAAGGAGGCTACACCTTCAGGAGCGATGACAGACAACGCCTTAGCTAAACGGTGAACGTCGTATACAATTTTAACCACAGCGATGCATTTAAAGAATGGATTGAGTGCAATTTGTAGCGCTTCGATGTTGATATTGTAGCAATCGATCAATAGGACATCATTATAAAGAGCCAATTGTAAAATGCAATCAGGTAGTACACCATGAATATCCATGGCTGCAATATGGGCTTGATCTGATTGTATCCAATCCAAAAATCTCGTATTTTCGTATAGTTGACTTAAAGTTGTTATTATCACAGTATAAAAGGTATTTGGCAACATTGCAATCGACTGAGTTGATGCATTGGAAATATCTGTTCTGTGAAAGACAGAATCATAAAAGGTAGATGAACGTTCAAAATACGGCTTTTCTGAGGGTTGAAATACGACTCGGTGATCCTGTTTAATAGCTTCGACAATTTCTTGGACAGCATTATTATGCTGATACAATCCAAGACCAGGAATAAACTCAACATAGAATTTTGTTCTTGAAGAACCCAAAAGGGCTTTTATCATTCGACTCGTAACCAAATCAATTCTCTTCTTCAGCAATGTATTCCCGTCTATTTCAGGGTGTGTGGTAGGTGCAAGTGGCTGATAGTTTAAACTAGTAGAAGTTGCTTTTTCTCGACAAATAAACACTTGACGATTAAATGACGATGTGTCCAGGTGCACCTTTGGATTAGATGCCAATTTACGAACAATTTCTGGCAGTAGAGAATCTAAAGGAAATTTGTTTTTCATTTTTGCTAGACCCTTTCGAAGGGTAGATACATGATACATTCCTTGTTTACTAATTGCTGAGAGCATTAGTGGTGTAAAGTGTGCTACCCGTTTTCGTACAAGTTCTTCAAAACCTTTTGCCATTACTTGAAGACTCGAACTAGTTTAATGGAAAATAAAAAAGTGGCTATAAAACAGAGCAAGCCAACCATGTAGTGACGTACTGTTGGACAATTTGAAATATGGCGGCTTCAATTGTTGGTACGAAAAGATATCAACAAGTGGAAATTTATCACAACTTGGTAAATAATTCATTACATAGCACTTTGGAGAAATAAACGAAAGTATACAATTGTTTAAATCCTTTCATTTGTACTGCTTGATATCCTAGTCCAAAATAGCCTAAGGCTTCGAAGTTAAGCCATACAAATATTTCTTGCAACTACCTATGTGTACATGATGGCAGGACTTTCAAGTTATTCATGATACGCATTGATATAGATGAGAAATTCGCAAGTCATGTTCAAAGATGACTGACGTACTTTCAACTATGTGGCATGACTCAATTTCCATGAGCAATATAGTCCAACGGCATTCAAACCAATAGAAATAAGAAAAATATCAAAAAAGCAACTCGAGCCGATACACCGCTCAACACCAGTATCTGGGTTGACGTGAGTGTGGTTTTTGTACAGCATTGACGATAGTGGTCCAAGTATAAGAGGATAACCTACAGCGTTTGCGAGTGTCATCGCACCAAAGTTTTTACCAAAATATAAAGAGCCAAAAAGTTCTCGAGTTAAGACAGTGTATGTCGGAAGTAGAAAACCTTCGGCAATGCCCCCGAGTGCAACAGGAATTACAAAGTATTCCATTGGCATTGTGAGAAATAGTACTTCTGATACCATTGTTAATGCAATTCCAATACCCAAAAAAGCAGCTCGTGGTAGGATAGGTAAATAATGATCTGAGAGGTATCCGACTGCTAGTCTTCCAAATAGATTGCACATGGAGAAGGTAGATACAAACCACGATACATCTTTAATCATTCCGCCAGCAGACTCGTAAATGAATGCCATGTTAGTCATAACAAGTAAACCAGAGCCCACACCAAACATGACTGCGATGAACAAATACCAAAATCGTATTTCTTTGGTCAAGTTCCACCCACCTACATCTTCTATCACAATATGATCCCGTGACGATGGCAAAGACTTGTAATCATGTACATCCTTCGTCTTTTGTGCAAGAAAGAATACACCAAAGCCACAAACAATTAATGCTTCAATACTCAAGAAGGTAAAATACCCAGCCACATTGTCACTGAAAAATGTTTTAAAAATAAACGAGAACACAGCACCGCCCCCACTAAAGCACGAGAAGAGTAACCCAAGCACTTTGCCACGATTGTTTTCTCCAAACAATCCTTCATTTGATCCAAGACACACTATACCACTAAATTGGCCAGATAAACCAACAAATCCAAGCACAATTGCTAGCCAAATTGGTGTAGCTTGTATCTTTGTTAGACTGGACAAAATAGCATACAGTGATGGAATAAGGATCGTTCCAGCAATAATAGAGAACTTTCCACCATATCGGTCATATAAGGCTCCAGGAATAATAGCCCAATACAGCCCAAACGAAAGCGATGAGCTAACAAATGCTATTTGGCTTTGATCCATGCCCAGTTCTGCCTTAAGTTCTGCATTCCACGCAGAAATAGCATAACAAGATCCAATAGATGTCATTATAAGCGCTCCTGCCACTAAACTAAGCACAGCATTTAGTCGGCTTGGAACAGCCATCACCAAGCTCATTCAGAAATAAATGTCTCGTTTCTGGGATAAGTTGATCAAACTTCAACAAGAATTCTTGTGGAAGACTCGTGCAAACGCAATCACGCACGTGCTTCCACATACTACAGCTCGATACCCCATTAACACCTTTGTTCTATGTAAATCCTATCGAAATCAATCCTCTAAAGCACCGCTTCTTCACTTGCTATCTAATCGAAAAATGGCGCCAACATGGACTTGCATGTGTTTTAAACTTTATGCATATGTTTAATTCAGTTTAAAACACTTGAATGGAATCATTCTTTATAAACCAATCAAATGTGAGAAGTGCGAACAAATCAACTAACTGCAATGAGCCAATCAAACGTGAAAAAAAAGTGTCATGTAACAGTAGAAAATCAAACTTTAATATGTAAAATGATTAGGTTATGATCTACTCGCTATACATCGCGTTGAGCCTTTCTTGAACAAATGCAGGGCATGGCCATTGTTCACATTGATGACCACGCTTGAGATGCTTGATGAGTTGTGTCATATCTTTCGTAAGCCCATCTTGAAGGTTTTTAAACCATTCGAGCTTTCTCATAGATGAAGAATCACCAACCTGGCGTCCCCAAAAATGAGCAGCCTCAGTAAGAGCTGCCTCGATCGCTTGCCGCTCCAATACGGAGAACCTGGCAAGGGGAATTCCGGTGAGCCGTGACGGTTCAACAGCTCGAAGCTGGTTTAGATCCATATTCATCAAATAGTTGATTTCGAAATATCGAATCAAGGCTTGGGCAGTCATACGTCCATCGTCTTCACGGATGCACGAGCTAACACGAACGAGTGCCACTTGGTTTGAAGCAGTGCGGCCATCAGACGAAAAATAATCACCGACCGCATTGGTTTCGTCGTCTGCATCGTTGATGCACGAGGCTCTATCTTCAACAGATTGTGTGGGATATAAACCGTCGTTAAGATCTTGATCTGGATCATAGCAATGAATACCATCGCTCAAATCACCATCACAAAGATCGGCAACTTCAAGATCTTTGGCAACATGTTTAAGATCTTCGGCGCCATCTTGAGTTAGTTTATTAGCAACATTGCCAATGCTAAGATGTTTGGCACCATCGTTAAGATCTTCGGTACCATCTCGAGCTAGTAGATTGGCAGCATTGCCATTGCTAAGATCCTTGGCACCATCATTAAGATCTTCGGTACCATCTTGCATTAGCATATCAGTAACATTGTCATCGCTAAGATGCTTGGCACCATCTTGCTTTAGTTTATTAGCAACATTGCCAATGCTAAAATCCTTGGCACCACCATTAAGATCTTCGGCACCATCTTGAGCTAGTAGATCGGCAGCATTGCCATTGGTTAGATCCTTGGCACCATCATTAAGATCTTCGGTACCATCTTGCATTAGCATATCAGTAACATTGTCATCGCTAAGATGCTTGGCACCATCTTGCGTTAGCTGATCGTCAAAAATGCCTTTGGTACATTTTTTGGTGTAGATTGCATCATTTTGGCACACATTGGTCGAATTCACATAATTTGATTGATATGCCACTGTTGAAGTTGGAAGTCGCGTGCGATGCTTCTTTTTCTTCTTTTCTTTCACTTGGAATTGAAATCGACTATCGGCCGGTTTGGCTGCTACTGCTTTTGGCCACACCGTAGTAAACTGGAGGACGAATAGTACGTGGAATGCGAACATCGAAAATTGAAAAATGCTTGATATCACAACAGATTCTGCTTTGACAAGCCATGATTAATCGAATGATACTGATGGTCCCCTGCCTTGTCAATATCCCGATTAATGTATTATGACCTGCATCGTCATATTCATTGACAGGCCACTCATGTGAGTCATGCCATGCAAAAATTTAAATGTTAAAATCCAGTATCTAAGGTACAAATTATAAGCCAATCAAATCTAAGGAAAGAATAAGCCAATCAAATGTAAGAAGTAAAGAACTACCATAGTTTACTTGTTCTATTAGCGTGGGACAGGAAATACTTTTATTGTAGCGAGTTCTTATGCAAAAATTTATCAGACTTAAAGTATACTTCTTCCATCAGAACTGATTGTAATCATTTTAATAAAGCTAGTACCACGCAGCTACAACAAGTAAACTATGGTCATCAAATGTCATAAAAGAAGAAGCCAATCAAATATAAGAAGAATTGAACCAATTAAATCAAAGTACAAAAGATCGCTAAAAAGATGGAGTCACAACCGCTTCTGGAGGAAGGCGAAGTGAAGAAGAATGTGAATATTCAATGCTCTTTAAAAGCTGTAGGAGATATGCATGGCTTATTTGTGTCTTGGTTGACCCCTCTGCTTGAATTGGCGCTTGAAAAGCCACTGGAATTGAATGATTTGTTTCAATTACGACCAGGTTCGCGATCTCATGCGATTGCATTGCGCTTTAAACGCTTTTGGGGACCTGAGAAACAAAAGAAATGTCCTCGTGTATGGTGGAGTTTGTTAAGAGCCTTTGGAAGTCATTTTATACTCGCTGGAGTGATGAAATTGATGGCTGATGTGTTACAGTTTGTACCAGCAATGGTTTTATGTGCTTTACTAACTTTCTTGGCTCATCCTACTGCTCCTGCTACGCAAGGATACATGTATGTTGGTATTTTCCTTGTGGCTGGTGTTCTTCAATCGGTATTTCTTCGCAAATATGTTTCCCATGCTGCTGAAATGAGTATGAACGTAAAGAGTTCGCTTACAGCTGCAGTTTATGAAAAAGCATTGCATTTATCGCTTCAAGCACGTCAAAGAACTTCTTCAGCTCATATTACTAGCCTTTTATCAGTAGATATTCAACGTTTGCATGATGTGATACCTTACTTGCATGCATTGTGGTATGCAATTCTTCAGGTAATATTCACTTGTTAATTATGCTAATTACTGCTTTAGATTGCCATTTCGTCATATCTCATCTACTCTTTCCTTGGCATTGCCTATGCAGCTACACTAATGAGCATTGCCTTACTTTTGCCATTAACTACGTGTATTAGCCATGTTACCAAGTCAGCACAAATTCAACTTCTCAGCTTGCAAAGTAAACGAAACCAAGCTTACTTGGAAATCTTTTCTGCTCTTAAAGTTGTAGTATATGGTTAATATCGACTAAATATGCACTAGGACATTAAACTTTTGGCTCGAGAAGAACAATGCTTGACAAGCTTAGACGAAATGCGAGCAATAGAAATGAATCAACTCGAAGCATATTCTCGGCTTCGAAGCTTAGCTTCAGCTCTAATTGATAGCGTTCCAACTTGTATGGCACTTGCAACTTTCGTTTTTTATGCTGTCTGGGGCTCCTTGAATGATCCACTTCCTTTGTCAATTGCTTTGCCATGTATCATGCTCTTTCACATTTTACGAATTCCACTATTCTTACTGCCTCAACTTGTCAATACAATTGTTGAGGCTAGTCGTAGTCTTGATAGTATCACTACTTTCTTAACAGAAGAAGATCAGCGTAAATTACCTTGTGGAAATTTGACTAAAATTGGGATTCGATTTGAAAATGCTACTTTGTGTTGGCAAATTGTTCCAGTGGTTGAATCTGAATCGTCATATTCAATGGCCTCTTCAGCATCTTCACCATGGCATATGCGTAACATTGATCTTGACGTTGGAGCTGGTGAATTATGTGCAATTATTGGGCCTGCTGGAAGTGGTAAATCTACCTTATTGAATTCAATTCTTAATGAAGTTCATTGCACAACTGGACGAATATTTGCTCGTGGAACTCTTGCTTACATTGCACAATGTCCATTTTTACGCCATACCAGTATCAGAGAAAACGTGCTTTTTGGAAAAGCTTTTGATGCCTCATGGTATGCATGTGTGATGGATGTAACAGGGTTAACATCTCTTGTTCTTGAAAACCACGCAGTATTTCCTTGTCATGACGACACACATATTCAAGCTATCCCATCGTTTGTAGATCCAAGTCTTCATGTTCGTATTGCATTGGCTCGGGCTGTCTACCAAAATGCAGACATTTATCTTCTGGATGATATTTTTGCTACAATGGATAAACCAACTAGGGAATTCATATTTGAACGATGCCTTCGAGGTTTACTTAGACGGAAATGCATTGTGTGGGTGACCGATGCATTGGAGTTTATTGATGCTTGTGACTCTGTTGCACTTGTGGAAGATGGTGAAATTGTAGAACAAGGGTCTATCACTACAGTTCTTGCTAGCAATGGTCCAGTAGTCAAAATGATGCAAAACTCTACAGAGAAGTTTCAACCTTTGCTAAAGCGAATGACTTCCGATTTTATATCTCCAGACCCAACACCAATTCATCACATATATATGCATGACCCAGCTCCAAAAAGTAACATGAAGGACGTAGCTGCTTACTATTTAAATGTTTGTGGTGGCTTTTTACCAACTTTGGCCTTAAGTCTACTCTACATTATAACTCAAGTTTGCGGATTCTCTGGCATTATTTGGTTAGGATATGCAACATCTACTTGGTCCTTTATTTACATTTTTGTGGGAATTAATGGTGCCTATATGTGTCTACTGTATGCCAGAGCAACTTGTGCATGCGAATTTACCAGCAATGGCAGTAGATTTTTCTTCTCTTCAGTATCGTGGAGTTTGTTGCGTGCACCATTATCTTATTACAAGTCGAATGAATTGAACACATTATTGCCTGATCTCTTCAAAGATTTCTATATTGTTGACTGTGAATTACCTGTGACTGTGCATATGTATGTCAGCACTATGATATCTGTGATTTTATCGACTGTGCTTATCATGACTGCTATTCCTTTATTCATGATAGTCATTATACCATCAGTGGTTGTATTTTATCTTTTTCAGAGAGCGTTTGTTCCAACTGTGAATGCTTTGCATATTCTGGAAAACACAAGTCAAGATGATATGATGTCTTATGTGAAAGAATGCTTGCTTGGTCTACGATCGCTACATGCTTATCGAATCGAAGGCCACTGTATTGCGAACTACCACCGTCTTATTGATAATCACCAGCGTGCACGAATATTAACGACAGCTTCAAATCACTGGCTTGCAACTCGGGTGGAATGGCTTGGAATTTTACTTGGTTCTATTGCAGCTATTTTGGCTGTGAACAATAAAGCCAACGACAGTATTTTAAACCCAGTTGTTGCTGTAGCATTATTTTATGCATTTAATTTGGCCTCAAATTCAACATGGTCAGTGCACGTTTATAGACAATTGCAATCACAAGAGACTTCAGTGGTTGAGCTTCAAAAACTTCACTCGATTGACAACGAAGGAGACTTGCGACGATCTTGCAGTGCTAATACATCTGAAACAGGGGCATTAATTTTTGAAAATGCTCAGCTGAAATATCCTATGGCTCATCAACCAGCATTATCTCGAGTATCATTTACTATTGCCCCACATGAAAAAATTGGAATCGTTGGTTCCGTGGGATCTGGTAAAAGCAGCTTAATAGCAGCTTTGCTACGTTTGTATGAAATTGATGCTGGATCCATATCTTTGGATGGAGTTGATATTAATACCATGGGTTTACATGATCTTCGTAAGAAAGTTGTGTGCATTCCTCAAGATCCAACTTTATTTTCAGGTAAAAAGAAAAGCAAGCTGTAATTTATTTACATATACCACTTGATAGGTACTATTCGTACCAACTTGGATCCTTCCCACATCCATGGGGATGATCAACTTTGGGCAGCGTTAAAACGAGCTCAGCTAGTTCCATGCATTGAATCATTAGATGAAAGAGTTGATGAACGTGGAGCAAATTTCACTGCGGTAGAACGTAGATTATTATGGTGTGCACGAATTTGGCTTCAAAATGCATCCATCGTGTATATGGATGAATCGGCTACTACCTCATGGACATGTCAAGAACTCGAACGTCACCAGGTGATACGTAATATTTAAACAATTCAGCTCATATTTTTTAACTTTAGGCAATGCTCGAAGAATGTTCTGGTCGTACTTTGTTAATTGTAGCACGTCATATCAACACTTTGTTATCATGCAGTCGCATCTTGGTTATGGATGAAGGACGTGTTGTCGCCTTTGATACACCACACCAAGTTATGGAAACACCATGTGCAGCTATGGCAACTTTCATGAAGCGATGGGCTGAAGAACAGCCTATGACATAATATGAAAATGAAATCTACGTTTGCATTTGATTACTCGACAACTTTGGAGTAGCTAAAATGTTATCTATAGAATGTTAGAGGTAGCTCACATGGACATGTGTAGTGCCATCTCTTCAATGACAACCAAACTATTAATTATGAAAGTGTTTTCTAATGACGAGAGCTACAATAATGACTAATGCCTTTTAAGCTACAATCACAAACACAGATTCCATTAAAGTTTTGGGGTTAATATATAAAACAACAGTGATACTAATGTACACTGTTTATACGTTTGCACACTGTGCTTTGACAGGTTCTGTTGTGGAAGGTGTCATCATGTTTTCAAATGCACCTGCTTCCAAGCTTGTTTCTCGGCTAACATCTTTGCTGGAGTATTGAGTAATGTGGCCATGACCATACGCTTGACCACCATGGTATAAGTTATCAATACCATTGATTTCTTTTTCTTCTGACACACGAAGTCCAATGGTGGCTTTGAGTAGCAATAGGATAACAGTTGTAGCAAAGAACGAGTAAGCAGCAGAGACGCATTGAGCTGCCAATTGATAGAGGAATTGCATACCATGACCATAGAAAGCACCACCAACAATGTTGGGGTTGACTGCTGGGTTAGCAAAAAGACCGGTGAGAAGACCACCCATGACACCAGCACAACCATGGATAGCAAACGAGTCAAGAGTATCATCGTAGCGAAGCTTGTTCTTCATGCGAACAGCACTGAAACCAGTGATAGCACCGATGACACCAAAGATCACAGCAGCCCAAGGAAGAACATAACCGCAGCCTGGTGTAATAGCAACAAGACCAGAAACAGCACCACTGGCAGCACCACATGGATCAAACTTTTTAGTGAAGGCATATTCGAGAGCGCTCCAAGTCAAGAAACCAGCACATGGTGCCAAATGAGTATTGATAGCAGCAATAGCAGCGATACCATCGGCAGCACCTTCAGAACCAGCATTAAAGCCAAACCAACCAAACCAAAGTAGAGTTGTGCCAAGCATCACAAGTGGGATGTTGTGAGGCTTAACTGGGTCATCTTGGTTGTAGCGACCACCAACAACAAGAGCACCAGCTAAAGCTCCAAAACCGCTCGAGATGTGAATGACAGTACCACCAGCAAAGTCAAGAGCACCCATCTTACCTTCCCAGCCAAATGCAGTGGAAACCCAACTTTCATCAAGATGAAAGGACCACATCCAATGTGCTAGCGGGTCATACACAATTGAAGTCCAGAGTAAAATAAATAACAAGTAGGAACCAAACTTCATGCGACCGACAATGCCACCGCTTAAAAGAGCTGGTGTAATCATAGCAAACTGGGTTTGAAAGAAAGCATATAGAATATGAGGAGTGTTGACACCATACGAACCACTTGGGTCCTTACCAACATCATTATAAAAGGCCCAAGAAAAGACTCCCGATGATCCAAACGATGCTGAATAGCCAAACAAGAAGAATTGAATCGATACGACAGCCATACTCATGAAAGACATCATCATTGTGTTGGAAGCCATATCTTCACCAGCAAGACCAGCATAAAAGAATGCCACCCCTGGTGTCATGATCATCACCAATGCACTCGAGATAAGCATCCAAGCAGTATTACCCGAGTCCAGTGTACCATCGATAACACCAGAAACTTTAGCTTGTTGGTTAGTATAGTTGACACAAGCATTGGTATTCGAATCCAAGTATTGAGATGGTTCACACATTGTTGTATTGGCTGCAGTAGTATATGCTGCTAATAAAGCAATAGCAATTAAACTTTTACTGCTCCAGCTCATTGTAAGTTAAAATGTAAAATGAGGTACTAATCACAAACCAAAAAACAAGCCAAAAATGTCTCCAACTTCGACATCACACTAATTTCGTTTTACCTTTTAAATGTACAGTACTGTGGTCAACTTACACTGGATTTTCCGCGATCTTTTTTTAAAAAAGCTACTAAATTCCCCTATCCCTAAGCTACTTTGGAAAATTATTGTGGTTTGTTGGGTTCATAACAGATATAATATGTTATAACACAAGTGACATATGTTAAATGTGATTGATAAGAGTTGGTTTAATGGTAAACTTTGTGATAGAAGGTGGAAAAAAGCACTAAATTATATGGTTTTGAATAAAGAATATTCGTGTGGTAGAATGTTCTTGTGGTCAAATTAAATAGTGGGACGACAAATCACCAAGCTGACTGGAGGAGCCACTCGAGGAACGTTGTGTCAACAGCGTGTCATCACTTGTATCCATATATCTATAGGCGTTGAACTGGTTACAAAGGCAATTTAGTGCAAACGTACAACGGTGTTATTTGGTGATTAGGAACGTGTCCAAAAGGTTGGATGGGATTGATATGTGCACTAGTCTACATATGCGAAGAAAGTAGCTCAAAGAGACTATGTTGTGTTACCCAAATCAAGTGATTCGGATCAGGTTAACATCGGAAGATCGATCAATTTAATGAAAAATCTGATACACAAAGAAGTGGAAGTGGGAAACAAGAACCTTTGATCTGGACATAATATTTGTTATTTTGCAAAACGTTATAAGAACAAGTTGGTGATTGGGTTAGTAGAACTGTTATAACATTAAAATGAGTATACTTTAAAGTTAACGTAAAGATGGTAAAAATTTGGAAAATCATGTTCTTATTAATGTGTTGTTTAAGGTGACTTTAGAATACCCAAGAGAACATTTCACGACAATGTTTATTTGCGAAAATTTGTAGCAATTGGAGATCTCTACCTGCTGGCTACGTATTCAGTCATCTAAAGAGGAGGAAATATTGTTGAGTTGGGACAACTTTAAAGTCCCGCAAATCACTGCAAGATCGACCTAATCCCAACCATTTTGACAAGTTGGATATGGGATGATGTGTTTACCACCAAAGTTGAGATTAAATCACCTGACGCCACGCTTACCAGATTATAATCTATAGCAATCGTTCAATAATATTTATTTTGTCTTGGTAGAAGCTAGCTTGACAAGATTGTATTTGAGATATGTAAACGATATGTTTTCAAAAACAGACCGTCGGACCAATTCATTTTTATGCTTCTTTTTGCTTAAAGATGTCAAAGAGTAAATTACAATCTCCAATTTTCAAAAAGAATACAAGAATATGATTAATTCTTTATATTTATTAATGGTGTATGAAGCAACTCATTCTAAGATGATCTATTCCGAGATAAACGGCCAAAACCCTTTGTAGTGGTACGATCATATTGGTCAGGTGCTTGGACGAAGAATATCGTCATGGATAAGTCATCAACTCGACTTTACCCACAAAGTTGGATTGCAAACTTGTGAATTTCAAAATTGTTGAATAATCTTTGCTGTGGCATCGTAATTTCAGCACCACCATCATTTTTTTGAGATACTTAAAAAAGTTATAACAGCATTATATAATGGGTGGTTTTGCATTTAATCATCTACAGTATTGAATATGTAAGTTAAACAAATTAAACGCATATTTAACCTAATGACATGTTACCAAGGGTCTTAATCTTGGTGAATGATTTCTTATGAACCACAAAATGCATCCCAACACGCACCATGTTAACTATATTCAACCAGATAACAAAAAATATTAACGATCAGGGTAAAATTATCTATTCCATTCAACACTGGCTTGAGCCTTTTGCGATTAATGACACCTATGCTGTAGACGTACAAGAAACTAGCTTGAAAGCAAGAGTAAAATTAAGTGCTTTCCACATAAGATGCTTGCGTTTTTGCAAAAAGTTAGATTTTCATGTTACCATACAAAGAACTCTTCAATGAAATAATGGAAAGAATCAAAACTCTCGTCTGCCTACAACAAAAGCTTCTGTTGACTTGTAAATGAAAAGACTACCGAGGACACAAGATAAGTTTGATGGAAGTATACCATTTTTAATTGATCGTAGAGCGAGATAATCAATATATTCATTCGAATGTGTTTCTCAACTAATTTCATACCTATTGGCATGCTCACTTTTAGATCGATTATTGAAAAGAACATTTTAAATGCTTTAAAGCTTCTCTCTCATCATGTTCACATTTGACATGCTTTACACTTAAAAGATTTTCGTTATAGCCTATTAGAGCATAATTATTCGGACCTAGAAGATGTCCAGGAAATGCTTCAGTGATGGATGAACATTGGTCTATCACAAGGTATTACTGATCGACTAATGCACATTATAATGTATAACGCGAAGTCTCATATCGTTTGATAAGGAATAAGTTATCGTGGCCATTGAAATCTAACCTCATCTATTGTCTGTATAAAGCCAATTACCAGTACCAGAAAAATACAACGCGCAAAACTTTTGGGAAGTCAAAAGAATTTCGAAACACGTGGCTGAAGTGTTTTTGCACATGAGTTTATCCAAAACCTCACATAATGAAAAAACATAAATTTATTGCCTACAATAATTTCACTCATAAATCCTGGTACCCAAATGTTTCATCTTTAATACAGATCGTCACTTTAACCGAAGAATCAATGGCAAAAGTCGGATGGATTTTACATCATTTTAGATTTTCAATAATATTGACGTAAAAGAAAAGCATTGTAGTGAAGTTTCAGCTGCACAACTGTCTAAGTATGGCTGAGTCAATTTAAGTACAAAATATAAGTCGAGAGCTTGTTGACAAAAGCTCGAAAATACTACTATCACCCAGCATTCAAGTTTACCAGGAAAATCAATCTTCCTTAAGAGTTAAATAAGTTGTCAACTTTGATTCAATTAAATTATCCCCAGAATCAAATACCAAAGTCACCCGAGTGTTGAGAGAACAATTTTGCACTCTGTATCAAATGCACCAAAACCAACAAGTGATTCATAAAGCTTGATTGTACACAACTTCTTAAAACAAAGATCAATTAATTTAGTGAATGCTTGAGCACACTTTAAAAAGTTTACAGTTCTACCTTTTGAAAAAGAGATCGCACCGCTGACACATTTACATCGTTACGAAGTAGAGCACATTCAAAGCACACCCAAAAATCACATTGGCGTACGCAATGAAGGGTATTTTACAGACAAAAGCAGTGAGACAAAAACAGTAAGCAACTTTATTATGAAGCATTAAACAGCTATTCAAGTGTGATGGTCATGGGCGACACATTATATCCTATAAGTTTTTGAAGCACTTATTGAAAAGTTTGAGAAAGATGGTCATCTACGCTGCAGTGTGGTCAACGAGTCTGAGTCAATAATTATCATCTAGTTAATAATCTTACCACTATTTCCGCTAAACGATGCATTTTGTAGTTTGCATCCTGTGCCTAAGGCACCCAGCTCTCCTTTGTCATTGCTTCATCCTCTCTACGAGAGGGTACAAACAGTATGCCTACATTTGAGGATATTGTGCGAAAAGAAGCAACCAGATTTACGCAGCCAATGCTGCAGACAGTAAATAAACGAGGTTTTCTGGCTGTTGCCTACCTTCGCGGAGAGTTGATTCGGGTAAATCACGGATTTCCTATCGAGAGATTGTTGACAGCCATTATAAAGGAATTGCAACGAAATCCAAACGTAATACTTGATACATCAGTACCATCTCGACCTGCATTTGTTGCTTACAAGAAAGCTCCTCATGTTGCGCCGGTCCTTCGTTCTACGATATCGACAATAACAACAAATACGTCTGACTCAACTGCATCGTTAAACCAACAAACCGCTTTGATTTCCAAACGTATGATAAAGACTCTATCATTTCCAAATAGAACCAAATATTACGTTGAGTTCATTCACGGGATTGGATATTACAATAGCAACTACACTGTCAAAGCTATTGTCGAAGAACTAAAAAAGGATCGTCGAGTTGTCTTTTGTCCATCAGAAAGGCCATACTTCGAGCGCTCATCAAGTTTCTTGCCAATGTTAGCAAGTACTGCTGAAGATTCAGCAAAGACGCCTGAAAGTTCTAGTGACGGTGCAGTTGAGCTAATTGTCATGATGCCTGGTGCTACTACAAACTCGACAATTACAACATCAGATCAACTAAACCAAGCTCTTGTCAACTCTTCTTGCATGTCGGCTACTACTCATGTTGTAGCTTTAAATATCCACGGCGAGCTGCCTAATTGTCTTGTGCAATTAGGATTGTTTGACAATGTACTACTGATCGATTGCCACGATATTAGCCTTGAATGTTTACAGTCAAACCTCAAGCCAATTTTCCAACGGCCAAATATAACTAAAGTTGTGTATGATATTCATCGAATTGCCAAAACTTTATCTGAGATAGCCCTTGGTGGTATAGCTTCTATAGTGGATCTCCAATTGCTTATGGAGATTGACTTATCGTCGTATGATATCTCGTTTGAAAAAATGCTTCATCATATCGATCTTGCTGTGCATCCTCACCCTCGATACCTCAAACAGCCCAGTTTAGTCACTCAACGGCCATTAAAAGAGGAAGCCATGGATGCCGCGGCCGCTTCTGTCAAATTGCTGCTACAAGCTTATCAAGAAGCTGAACTCGACTCTACTTTTTATGAAGCTTCGCAATTGCGTTATGTAATTGCAATTGCATCGAACGGAGCTCGTACTCTGTGCTTTGATAAAAGTAATAACTATCAATTGGCATCCTACGAAGTACTTCGTACTTGGCGTCCCAGTGACTTGTGTGAATCTACCCCTTTTCACATTCATGAAGACTTGAGTGAAATATTGTCATTGTTACCTGAAGACTTGGCCACACCACTCACTGAACCAACAGTAGCGTCTGGTCTGCTAGATATTGTATTGGACCGTGGACGTCGTCCTTGGGCCTGGGTTAACGGTTCTCGGCTCTTTCTTGTTGACAATGACCGATTGGTAACTCAAGAAGACCTCGATGGTATCGTCGAAAAAGTTGGTGGCTTTGGCAGTGACAATCGAGCTGGTTTGGAACGACAGCTTCACCGTATCAGTGCCATTCGTAATCGCACTAGTGATATCATGGGACTTACTATTCGTGTCGGCCGATATATTGAAGGCAATGCTAGTATGATTGCAGATATCTTAGAAAATCAAGACAAGAACATCCTCTTTCTTGGTGAACCTGGTTGTGGTAAAACAACTATCGTGAGAGAAGTCGCTCGTCAACTTGCAAGTGGTCACAATGTTTGCATTGTTGATACAAGCAATGAAATTGCTGGAGATGGTGATATTCCTCACCCTTGTGTTGGATTATCTCGTCGTATGATGGTACCATCGTTAGATCAACAAGCTCGTGTCATGGTTGAGTGTGTACAAAACCACACTCCAGAAATCATGGTGATTGACGAAATTGGTCGTCCAAATGAAGTCGAAGCAGCTCGTACATGCAAACAACGTGGTGTTCGTATGATTGCCTCTGCTCATGGTGATTTACGCAAACTACTCAAAAACAAACCTCTTCGAGGTCTTGTGGGTGGAGTTGAGTCGGTGACAATGGGAGATGCATTGGCAAAATCCCAACAAAAACACAATGATGGGCCATTGCGTAAACTTATGGTTGAACGTGGTGGTGAGCCAATATTCGAAGTGATTGTAGAATTACGTCGTGGTCAATACGATACTTGGCGAATTACTCTAAACACAGCTAAATCTGTGGATGCAATTTTAGCATGTGAAGAATATCAAGTTCAAGTTCGTCAACGATTTGAAGACAGTAATGCATTTTTCTATACGACAGAAAAACTTTAACCCAAAAATATCAGAATTTCACTTTAAAATCTGATAAAACTCAGTGTGTAATAAATGCACAATATTGTCATCACTTCTAAAACGCATACAATAATACTATGTAGTATCACCAATCCTGCTAATTCCCAATCTCTAATTGCTAATCTATCATTTCTATCACTCCGTTGTTTCTTCCATCGAGTTATTTTCCATCACCATTCAGCAGAAAATTACCAATATTGTAATATCTTGTTTTTTGTATTAGTTCATTTAAGTACGCTTGCGAGCGTACTTACGCGCAGTCGTTGACTTGGAACAATTGCGAGGCATTCAGTGGACGAAGATGAGCGAGAAAGAGATGGAGACGACTGTGGAAGACACGGAAGAAGATGAAGCCATCGTGTCTGAAGGCACAGGAGGATCTGACTCGGATGCTCCTCTTAAGCCACGCAGCAAGGCCAAGTCAGTGTCCAAAGCCGTCAGTAGCGACGTGTCTGTGGCGTCAAATATCCCTGCCACCGACGATGAAGCTTCAGAAGACAACGATCATGAGCTCAAGCCATGGGATCAAATTAACTTGAAGCCTGTTATGGATATGGTACGTAGCTACCTCTTTTTTGCATTAGAGCATCGTGTAGATTGAGAAAATTACAAAAACGAGCTTAGATGCTGCCAAGGAATTCAATACGACAATGATCACCAACACAAATCAATTAGTTATGGGCTGTGATAGTGTTCTCTTGGAGTTTAAACACATTTCAGATATCCGAGAAACTATGAAAAGCCAAACGAAATCAGCTTCAGCATTGGCAGCAGGACAAACTGGTGCGTGTTCATGTGGCACGTCAATGATGCCATTGTCTGCATTTCCATCCATTGTTGCTTCAGTGCCTGAACCAAGTACACAACAGCCATTAATGTTAGATCGACAAACTGAAGATCAAACGGATCGAGTGCTTTATAAAATTGAAGCCTCAATTGAAAAATTTCGAGAATTGGCTGAAAGAGTGCAGGCAATGAGCATGCAATATGAAGCAACACTTATGACAAAATTGACGATTCCTAAAGCCTCGATTCAAACAATGGTGTCATCCATTCACACTGCTGCTGCGGCAGCCACAGCTGCTGCTATTGCACAAGAAAGAGGAACTAGTCGCAATAATGGCTTTACATTTACTCGAGAACAACGATTAAAGCTGCAAATGTGGTATTATGCATACCCTAGACCATTGAGTGATGAGCTGGATTACATGGCACAAATATTGTCATTGCCACCATATTTGAGTATCAACAACTCAACGTACCAAATTCATCCAGTTCATGTCCGTGACTGGTTTCACCGACGACGATTTCGTGAACGTATGCGTCATGTTATGGAATTAGTAGATGCAGGAACCTTGTCATTGCAAGAAGCAGAAGCTCAAGTCAAAGCCAAAATGGAATTACGTATCCAAACTCTTCGTGAAGCTGTAGATCCTGAAGAACTTGTACTATGATGCATGTTTAGTTTTTACTCAAGTATGCATATGTATAGGTCCGAGAATTAGAAGCTGCACGAGCCAATCTAGATACTTACTCTGCAGTAACAATTTCATTTGGTCAAAAGCGCAATCTTGATCAATTTTTGTCTGTTGCTGAACAATTAAGTCATTCCGTACCAACAATGGAAGTTCCTTCTGGAAAGAGGCGACGAAAAGCAAATATCGATGGTTTAGACAATGACGACGCTATTGTTGTTAAAGTGGCAACTCGTGTTGAAATTCAAGCAATTCAAAACAGACTACAGTCCTTATTATGCCTACCTAAAACTCCGACAAGCACTAACAATATTCTCCAAGTCATGGATCTATTGCGGTCGATGGAAATTCCAAAGGATGTCCGTGTCACTACAGGTCTTGTAGGAGACTTAAAGAAAGTGTTGAAAGTTTACAAAAAGCCATCACTACTTCGAAGAAAAACTGAGTCACTTATGGAAGCTCTCGGACAATCTACTGGCGGACGCAAGAAGAAGCAACTTAATTCAAATACCGATACTCAATCCAAATCCTCGGATTTATCAGTGGATATTGGAGATGACGAAACAAAGTCTGATACAATAGATGACAGTGAAGATGACCAACCAATTAAGAAAACACCTCGAAAACCACGACTCCATCGACCGATGAAATTCTCTATGAAACAAGTGGAAGCTCTTGAAGCATGGTTTCAACGTACATTTAAGCCCTCAGTTGCAGAGATGGAGGAGTACTTGAACCAGCTAAACACTCCACCACTTCGTGATGTACAAACACAAAAAATGGATGTTAGTATGACGCAACTCCGACGATGGTTTAATAAAAGGCGATGCTTACGCCGACCTCCACTTGCTCTTATGACCAAGGGCGATGGAAAGAGTGAAGAAGACGAGGAAGAGGACGACGATGATGACACAATAATAAGTGAAGATGATAACCAACCAGTTTCAACTTTTCAAACCCCACCAACTCATCCACCAGTATCCCCACCACCGCCACCACAATCTACAGCACCATATCCAATAACCACAACAACAGCCTCAAGTTATCCAATACCTCCACCACCATCTCCACCAGCGTATGGATTAACCCCACCACCACCATCTCAACCCATGACTATTCCATTGCCCACTACAGGCGAGGAATCCGATTCAAGCTCTGATAGTAATGATAGTGATGATGATGATTCCTCAAGCGATTCTTAATCGATTAATATTGCATGCATGACTATTCTATTGCCGCCAGAAATACTAAAATACTTTAGTTTGCAATACAGTGTGTGTACCACATAAACGACGTTATTCAAATATGATATAAAGTGCAAAGTTCTTTTTCATTGTAGGATTTTTTCCAATTAACAAACATTTCACGAACGAACTCTAGTAATACTGTGTTGTCTCTAGTGTGATAATGGCCTTAATAATTCGTATTTCAAATTGCATTACCAATGTCAGGAAATGTGTGAGTGAGCAATATCACAATCTGATTGCTACGCAAATATATTTTAAATAGAAGTAATTAGAATAGCTTAAGACCTCCTACAAACTTAAATTCTGTATTTTAAAGTTCCAAGGGCGTGATGAATATTTGTTCAACTATTTTTTGGAAGTAAATAAATCTTACTTTTAGTACAGTAGTCAAATAAAACAAACAACTTTGAAAGAAGAAAAGATTTAAAATCGCAAAATCCATAGTTGATTGTTTGTTCATGCATCAACATTGAATTAATCGATTAGTCTAACTTAATATCGGGTCAACAAGAACACAAGTTTATACAATACCAAATGTTACTACTAAACAAATATCATATGAAGTGACTGTCGTACATGCCACGAACTCGCGAAGATTCACCAAATGGTTCAACTTTGCACTATTGATTCTCACAGGTTTTATTTGTATAAATCTCATTCTATTTTTAGAAAGTGAGATATTTATTTTGTAAGGTTCCAAAAGTCAATGACATTTCCTTTTATCCTTCATTTAACAATTAACACGAAGATGCAAACACGAAAGCTTGGAACACAAGGCCTTGAGGTATTTATCAATGAAAAATATAATGAAATTAATGGTTACTTTAGGTATCTGCTATTGGGCTTGGTGCCATGGGGATGACTGCTTTTTATGGCGATTTTGATCGTGAAGCAAGTGAAGAAAGCAGTATTGAGACCATTGGCAAAGCATTGGAAAATGGAATTAATTTCATTGATACTGCTTGGATTTATCAATCTTTTGGTATTGATGGTAAACCTAATCGTACTAATGAAGAACTTGTGGGAAAGGCTGTAAAACGTTTTGGACGTGAAAAGTTTATCATTGCTACAAAATTTGGACTTGGATTTGGAGCAGATAAACAACGTTTTGTAAGTGGTAAACCAGAATTTATTCGTGAACAATTAAGTCAATCCCTTGAACGTCTTGGTGTGGATTATGTGGATTTATATCAAATGCATCGAATGGATCCATCAACTCCAATTGAAGAAACTATTGCATGCTTGAAAGAATTGATTGAAGAAGGAAAGATTAAATACATTGGTTTATCTGAATGCTCAAGTGAAGAACTTCGTCGAGCTAATGCTGTACATCCAATTTCTACAATTCAAATGGAATGGTCTTTGACAACTCGTGATTTAGAAAACACAATTGTTAAAACAGCTCGGGAACTTGGTGTTGGTATTATTTGCTATTCTCCTCTTGGTCGTGGTTTGCTCACTGGCGCTATTACAAAGCTCGATGATCTTCCAGAAAAAGATTGGCGTCGTGCTGTACCTCGTTTCAGTGAAGGAAATTTTGAAAAAAATGTAGCTCATTCCTTTTATGAATTGGCTGTCAAGAAAAGAGTAACACCAGCTCAATTAGCTCTAGCTTGGTTATTACATCGTGGTGATGATGTTGTACCAATTCCTGGTACAAAATCAGCAGCACGTGTGATTGAAAATTCTGGAGCTGCTCATATTCAATTAAGTGATGAAGAACTACGTGAAATTGAACAAGCAGTACCACCAGCTACTGGTGAACGATATGATGAAGGAGGCATGCGAGTGACATTTAATGCACGAGAACAATAAACTTGGTCATTTTAGATACTAATTTTGATAAGCATTCGAAATGGACTCGACACCCTTCTCATCAAGATAATCTAACTTGATTGAATTCGATAAGTATCTAAATGTTTTAAGTGCATACATTGATTTCGATGGTGAATTTCTGAAGTTGAATAATAGCCACAAAGAAAATATATTAAGAGTTCAAGCTGTAGGAGATAATTAATTGCTTTATTTCCTTTTCGAAGTCGGAGAACTAAAGCCTTTGATTTCGATATCACACGAAACTCCTCTATATTTTGCTTGTTCAATCCAATTGAGATTGATTTCGAAACAATCAAGCAACTTCAGATAGATAATGATTGCTGCTATAGTAGATACTTATCTAAGGAATCGTGTCTCGTTTCAAATGTAGGATTTCTTACTGCTTCATGCTGCAATAAGCACAGTAAGATGGATTCGAAAAAATCATAAGACATTTTTAAATATCGAGTGTCCAATCAAATGTAAGAAAAGGGTTTCTATTTTTTGTCCATAAACCAATGAGAAAAAAGTATCTTTTATTATTTAAGTTAATGGAACATGTTCATTTGTCAATTCACCACAAAAGGCTCAAAGCATGACTTTGACATTGTTTCCATTCTTACAAGATGTGGTTGATGCAGCAAGTCCATCAAGTGTATTGCGAAAAGAAGCTACTGCATTACGTATTGAACTTGATGCAAAAAAAATGGAGAATGCAAGTTTAGTTCGTCAACTTGAGATTTTGAAAAAAACATTGGAACGAAGAAATGATGAAATTGATATGCTACAATTAGCACTTGATCGTACACAACTACTTGTTCAAGATTACACGAATGAAATGTCAAATGTTGTTGAAGCAAATCGACGGGAAGTTAAACGCCTTGAAGCAGATTTGCAAGTTCAGCATGCTATAAATCTTGAAGCAAAGATTTCAAGGATGTCGTTAGAACTACAAATGATACGAAATCGCAACAAGTCTGATGAAATCATACATGGATTGGAATCACAATTACGTATGGCACATAACACGGTTGATATGTGTCTTCGACGAGAAGCTAATCGAGCAATGGGAGGAACTTTACAAGCTCGAGTATTACGCTATCTCCAAGATGCTCCAAAGCAAAGCAGCTCGTTTTCAGATAATGATGTTTCGTATGACAGTGAAGAAGAAGAAATTCCTGAAAAAGCAATACCAAAACTTCGTCAACGCTCTGAATCTGCTGGAGCAACGTTCCGATCCACTCGATCATCATCCATGACCCAACTCATCTCATCTCTACGGCAAAGCCCACCATTTCAACAACGATATCATCTCTCAAATCTTCGACATTCCAAGAAATCCAATTTCACCAAATGCGATGTTCATGTTCGCATATTCCAAAAGAATCGCATCACGCGATGGAGACTATCTCAAGTCATGTCTCCGAGTATGACTTCCAAACTTCTTCTTGGTTAGTTATCACATTTTGATCTCAAAAAATATCATTTTTTAATATCAATAATCCTATGCTATCTTATCTAAATAACATCTGGTCATTGTTTGATTAGCAATCCACATACTTGAATTAAAAGTCTTATCCACGATAACAAATTGTTTGTATTATAAACTTGATACATTTATGACATTTCAATCATCATTTCATTAACCATACAATCTTAAGAGCTACAAACTCAACAAAATTATTGTAGTTTAGAGTATTATTTAGAGGTACGTAAAGTTAGGTATGGGAGGCTATTTTCGCTAATCGATTGTAATATAAGTGGGATGAAGCTAATAGGAAAGCTTCGTCATTTGATCTTGCCGTGGTAGAAACTTATTGCGCAAGTCATGATCTTGGGTGGGTTTTGACGTCCAAGGTGCATGACTGGTAGGCTCTAGCATTTCGTCCTCCAAACCAACTCTACTTCAACTGAAGCATTTTTTAATTGACTAGATCATGGAGTATCGAAAATTAGGTTCGGAGGGACTTTGTGTGTCTGCTATCGGCCTTGGTGCTATGGGCATGACTGCTTTTTATGGAGACTTTGATCGTGATGCAAGTGAAGAAAGTAGCATTGAAACTATTGGTAAAGCACTTGAGCTTGGAATTAACTTTATTGATACTGCTTGGATCTATCAATCATTTGGTGCCGATGGTAAACCCAATCGGACGAATGAAGAACTTATTGGTAAAGCTATGGCTCGGTATGGTAGAGAAAACTTTATCTTAGCCACCAAGTTTGGGGTTGGGTGCAGTACAAGTCAACCAAGTTTTGTTTGTGGCAAAGCTGAATTCATTCGTGAACAATTAGCAGACTCACTTGAGCGTTTGGAAGTTGACTACATTGACCTTTATTACATGCATCGCATGGACCCAGCTACACCTATTGAAGAAACTATGGAGTGCCTGAAAGAGTTGGTGAATGAAGGAAAAATTAAATATATTGGACTTTCGGAATGCACTTGTGATGATCTTCGTCGAGCTCATGCTGTTCACCCAGTGTCGGCAATTCAAATGGAATGGTCATTGAAAACTCGTTGTGCTGAAGACTCTGTAATCCAAACAGCCCGATCGCTTGGTGTTGGTATTGTAGCCTATTCTCCGCTTGGTCGCGGGCTTTTAACTGGGGCAATTGCTACATTTGACTGCTTACCATCTAATGATTGGCGTCGTACTCACCCACGTTTTTCACCTGACACAATTCACAAAAATATTGCTACTTCTTTCTTTGATCTGGCTAAGGCTAAAGGTGTGACACCAGCTCAACTTGCTTTAGCATGGCTTCTTCACCAGTAAGTTGGTGCAATTGTATAGTTTCTAATGTCGATGTAGGGGTGATGATGTGGTGCCAATTCCAGGCACTAAAGTACCTGAGCGCATGGTTGAAAATGCTGGTGCTGTTGGTATTAAATTGACACCTGAAGAGCTTACTGAGATTGAAAGTGCTGTGCCTGAAGCTAATGGTGGTCGCTACAGTGATGAAGACATGGAGTACACTTTTAATCGTCGTATGTCAGCTCCATAACTTCTGCATAACAAAGACATTTGTATTTGTTCACTTATTGCTCACGAGCATTAAACAAAACTCCGCTGTGTCGAGCTTCTTGACGTTCACCAGCAATATCAGGAATCGATTGTTCAATTTCTTCGAGTTCTTCAGGGGTGAGAGAAATATCGGCAGCACCAGCGTTCTCAATGATACGAGCTGGTTGTTTGGTTCCAGGAATTGGAACGACATCATCTCCTCTGTTATTTATTAGTACAATGATTATAGATGAGGTCTTACCGATGGAGAACCCAAGCAAGAGCAAGTTGAGCTGGGGTGACGTTCTTTTTAGCAGCCAGGTCAAAAAATGTTGTCGCTTTGTTATTTTTAAAGTTTTCGGGAACAAATCGAGGATTACGACGGCGAGAGTCTTTCTCTGAGAGATCATTAAGTGAGGCAATTTTGCCTGTTAACAAACCACGACCAAGTGGCGAGTAAGCCACAATACCAACACCCAATTCACGAGCTGTTTTAATCACAGTCTTTTCAGCATCACGTGAATTGAGTGACCATTCCATCTGAATAGCAGAAATGGGGTGAACAGCGTGAGCTCGACGAAGTTCATCACTGCTGCATTCGGACAAACCAATGTATTTAATCTTTCCCTCATCAACCAGTTCTTTCAAACAAGCCACAGTCTCTTCGATAGGAGTTGATGGGTCCATTCGATGCATATAATATAAATCAATTTGATCAATACCCAAACGATCAAGGGATTCATGAAGTTGTTGACGAACAAATTCAGGTTTTCCACTTACAGCCATACTTCCATCACACATAGTAATACCAAATTTAGTTGCAATGACAAACCTGTCACGCCCAAAGCGTTTGATAGCTTTGCCAACAAGTTCTTCATTGGTGCGATTGGGTTTACCATCAGCACCAAAAGATTGGTAAATCCATGCAGTATCAATGAAATTAATTCCAAGCTCAAGAGCTTTGCCAATGGTATTGATATTTGTTTCTTCAGCTGCTTCACGGTCAAAATCACCACCATAAAAAGCAGTCATTCCCATAGCTCCCAAACCAATTTTGGAAACTTCAAGGCCTTGGGAACCAAGTTTACGAGCTTGCATCACACTAGCAGTCATCACAATTAAGCAAATTGAATAATGAAAAATAAATTATACACAAATGCCTATCATCGATATATTTTTTAGGGTTGAGTAGTAAATCTTTAATTGACTATAGTATACATATGGTAGTATAATTGACTCAATGATTAGTAGTTAATGAAAATATCATGCACATATGATTATGCGATAACAATGAACATCGTTTAGCTTCTCGACATAATAACGTACTCGTATATTCGTCGAATTTATATGTATAAACTCAAGAACAGGTAAATCTCAAATTTTTACATGAATGCCTTTCGAATGTAAAGTTGCAGCACCACTACTGTGAAAACAAAGGCTACAGCACAGTAGCACTGCTGTATACGAAAACTACGTGGGTTAATGTTGATACTAACTAATCTTTAAAACAGAGATATTGCACCAAAAC